>MU403212.1:0-82561 GCA_022695765.1 Annulohypoxylon moriforme
AAAATAAAAAATAAAATTAAATAATTAATTAATTTAAATAAATTAATTATTAAATTATATATAATATATAATTAAAATTAAATAATTTATAATAATATTTTAATATATATAATAAAATTTATATAATTTTATTAATTACGTAAAAATAATTTATATATATAAAAATTTTTATTAATAATTAATTTTTTTTTTTATATAATTTTATTTTATTAAAATAATTTATACGCGTAAAAATTTTTTTTAATAAAAATTTTTTATTAAAAAATAATTTTTACATATAAATTACTTTTAAAAGTTAAACTTTTATAAGTTTAATTAATAAAAAAACCCACTTTTAAATTAAATACCATTAATTAAGTATTGTATAAGTTAAGAGCTAACGGAGTTTAATAGAATTGAACGGGTTTTACGGCGTTTGGAGCTAACTAGCGCCGGCAATATTAGGATTACTGCGATAGGAAATTTTTGATAAGGAATTTGGGCGAGGACCATGAGCGACGACACAATACCCCTTCGTAAACTCAGGGCATTTCCTCCATTCGAACATTTATAACGACCTTTCTGAAACTTAGAGCGATATTATCCCATCGAAATAACCCTCAAGTTCCAAAATCGCATCCATCCCCAACTTGATCATCGTACCGATCCAGCCGTCCGGTCGTAAGACGACGATAGCGCCCTCGGTTCCGATCCCATATTGCTGATAAGCCGCCCTATCCACATGGTCGAAATACGCACGCCCGAGAGGAGTATGTCCAAGAAATTCATATGGAGAAGGTATTTTAAATCCAGGGAGAATGGTCATGAAATTCAAATGACCTATCTATACGTTAGCCAAGGCAACTTCTTTGAGTTGTGACTTTGGAGACTCACTTCGATTAATGAGTAACTGTAAGACCGGCGAACCTGCCACATCTTCGAATACTGCGTTCGGTATAGGAGGCTTCTTTTCGCTTGCAAAGACGAGAATATGAAACGTTGCGTAGCTGCGCAACTCACGTAACAGCCTCGTATGCTCAAAACTCCCGGGACGCAAGAGAGTGATATCAGGGCCTCTCCTCCCTGGTTTAATCAGCGGATGCGAACTGGTGAATGAGCCCTCTACATTTAAGGGGTTTTCTTCCTGGATCTCATAGTAGATTCCAAGTCCGGTATTGAAGGTACAGGACTCTTCGAAGAGCTGTCCTAACACCACGTTGACATCAGCATCTGAGTCGCCCTTCCAATTCTCCGGCAGACGGTTCGTCATAAGTCGGCTCATGTCCTTGTCGTATTGGATAAGCTTCTGCACATTTGGGAGCCGCTCTGCTTGATAGGTTTTCAGGAGATCTTCATTTGCTAATCCGCGGAGCGTCAGACTCAACTTCCAAGCGAGATTTACCGCATCGTGAATTCCAGTGTTCATCCCCTGAGCCGCGCCCGATGAATGAGTGTGGCAAGCATCGCCAGCAAGTAAGACGCAGTCATGAACGAAGAAGTCCTTGGCTATGCGCTGTCCTACTGTATATATTGTCCACCAATCAACGCGTTCGAATTCGATATTGAAAGGTTTCACTGCAGCGATGGCTTCCTTGACAGCGGCGTCCTCATTGAACCTGGTGTATGCGTTGGCTCGATCATCGGTGAATGCATATCCGATTCTTGTTGCGCCGTGGTCTAGGGCTACCCAGAGAACATTTCCGTGAGTGGGTGATTCAATTGAACAATATGAACGAGGCTTAGGCATGTCAGTTTTGATCTGGCCGTCAATTCTCACCCATTTGTCTTCGCTGGCGGAACCCTCGAAAGGAATGTTGAATATTCGCCGGACAGAAGAGCGTCCTCCATCGCAGCCTATTAGATACTTGCATCTTACTTTCTCGTATGTCTCGTTGCTGCGGTCACGAAGAATCGCTGATACTCGGTAGCCTGTTGAGGGAATGCTAGGGTCAACTGAAGCGGCTGTCAATTCGACCGGCGCTTCAACGTGAACGTTATATATCGCCATCGCATTTCGAAAGATTTCTTCCTGGAATTTTTGTCTAAGCACAAGAGTGAAATCAAACGTCGTGTCATTGATATTATTCATAAAACTCCAACCTCGACCAGGGACTTCTTCACCATTAGCATTGTAAGTTACTGTATCTCGGCAAGCAAAACAACTCTGCAGCAGCGCATCAGCAAGGCGCAGCTGGTCGAGCATCTCAATTGTTCGAGGGAAGAGGGTGATAGCACGACCGTACGAGTCTTGCATCGATTTGGCATGTTTCTCGATGATACGAACTGAGACGCCACCAAATAGGGCAAGTTGGAAAGCCGTAATAAGCCCAACCGGGCCAGCTCCGACGATCATCACATCAACGCCATCGGCGTTTTCTTCCATGATTCACAGATATGTATACAGCGTTGCGGTAACGTTGGGGGTCTTGTAACGCAAACGAGAAGAAACGTGGGGTGATAGTAACGGAGTAATTTACCAGTTCATTAACTCGGAGGGGATCTAACCTCCTGTAAACCATTTCCTATTTATACCTACACTCCATGCTGGCAGATATCGATAAGAGAATCATTTCAAGGGCAGTCTCGTAAACAAGACATTGAGAAGCAGGCTTCAACCTTACTCTTCCCATTCGAGTTGTCGATGTTGATGCCTGGGCTAGATAGGACAAGATAGGACAAGATACAACCTAGGATATATCCGATTTGGGAAGGGGAGATAATGATACGTCACATCTCATTATCATTCTAGTTCCATCGCCCCGGAAATAGACGCATGAACTGTACGCTGCAGTACTATTACCAACACATGTGTTGAATAGGGGATATTTCTGACGATCATAACCCTCATTGTTTCTAGTTAATAGAAGCAGGACTAGAAACGCAACAGCGACATCTTGATGACTTTGGGCCATTGGTGAAAATCGCATGCTTCAAAGTTAATCACGGTAAAACGGGTGATTAGTTTGCGATTAAAGAGAGCTGAAGCTCACTGGGTATCGATTGATTTTCAGAAGGAAGGGTAGTAGAACAGTCATGGTAGCACTCACATCCCCCTGAAATCACCCAACCCAGGTATGCGACACGTAGCTGTGGCAACATGTTACTGGAATGAAAACACACTGGATCTTAGTATATTTAAGAATCTTTGAAGTTTTTTCTTTCTCCGAGGAAAAGCTAGAGGATAAAATATTGTATGGTGTAGGTCGATTTTTCTTTTTCGAAGGTCTGAGACAAGATGATATATACCCCTCACAGTGCACATCGCACTTTCCACTCAGGTACTCCTTCTCCTGCCCGTGGTCTCACAACCTAAGACCGGATATTAGTCAGGTTGGATTAGATAATCTATTAGGTAACCTTGAAAGTATCATGGATGTAATTGTGTTACCAAGAGAATAAAACAGGTTATCACCACTCCACCAAGTCGCTTCTCTTGGAAGTTTCACCTGCCAGTATCCCTGTTTTCTCCTATTAATATAGAAGACTATCCTTATGCAGCTACGAGAAATATACTTAGAAACAGAAGAGCCAAGCTGGTTGACTAAGGGGTTATTGAAGCCCCGTTTACACACACGACTAGCTTAGAGGCCTATACCCGCTAAAGAATCAATTAAAGGAACAGCGTCTCTGGCGATCTTCGGGAGGCCCCAAACACCCCGCACACGTCATCGTCCAATGAACCTCCTAGCGCTCAGCTGGGTTTGCCAGAACCGTGACGCAGGTGTCTCGGCCCTGAGACTAGATAAACGTTTTGTCTCTCGCGTCTGCACAAGTTTCTGGTTCCACGTTTCCAACTATTTAATTATCTCTTCAGAAACACATTCTTGCTTTTTACAAATCTCCGACTCCGCGAACACTAGAATTCCAATCCGTCAAACCTCCATCATGAGCTACGAGAGACAGCAAGGTAAGCTTGGCGGTACCGCCCCGCACTCTACCACCGATCCCTCAGCGCGGGATCAGCACTGGGCAGATAGCTAACCACTCGCAATGCAACGGTAGACTTCGGCGGCAACGGTGAGCATCACCCATTATTTCGAAAATGATCAGCCTATAGCTCTTGCCCATCTACTATTTATACCTACCAACCTACCTAAACACCCACCTATACATACCTATTCTCTTCCAACAAAACTCCTTCTAACAACCTACCCCACTACAGTCCCCCACGGCGGCGCCTACCCTGCAGGCGGCGGATACCCTCGCGACGACGACGATGACCTTCGCGGGGCCTCCGAGCATGCAAGCCGCCACGCAGGCTCGTCCGGCTCCAGCGACCTATTCTCGAGCCTTCTAGGCAGCCTGACGCAGAAGAAGCATTCTTTGGCTTCTGAGGAAGTAGACGAGGACGATGCAGTGAAGCAACACAAGCGATTCTTCGGACGCGACGACGATGAGGACGAGGACGAGGCCGATGACCGATCTATGGGATCCGCGGCCGCCATTCAGGCGTTGAAGATGTTTAGTGGTGGGCAGAGTGGCAGTTCGCATGTACGGAACCTACTATATCCTCCTTACTTATGAAAATGCTCAGGGGTACTAGAGGCTAACTGGTGTACGTGTAGGAGAGCAACAGCCAGAGCGCATTCGTAGGACTTGCCATGGCTGAGGCCAGCAAGGTACGTGTAGACAAGATATCTCATTTACTAATTAAAAACCTACCTACGAACGTATTCTGAACTGTTATTTGCAGCTCTTCGACCAGAAGGCCTCCCAAGGCAAGGTCTCCAGCGACAGCAGCAAGGAATCCGCCGTCATGAAGGCCGGCGAGATGGCTCTTAAGATGTACCTGAAGAGCAACGGCGGCGGCGGTTCCTCCAGCTCAGGAAGCTCCGGCCTCCTTGGTCTGGCGTCAAAGTTCCTCTGATCGCATCACTTGGTCTCCTAACTTTTCCAAAAAGCGATCGTGTTAGATGAAATGAGCGACGGGATTGTGTGGAACTTTTACGCTCGGGGGAATGAATATCGTCATGAAGTTACGAGAGGAAATGCGCACTAGCTAAACCTAGCCGGCTAGGCCTAAAAAAATATCACTTAAAAAGAATCCAACGAAATCTCACTGCCAGTTCTCTCAAACCCTGAAAGTGAAGTCAAAGTGAAGTTCCAGCTGTGTATGTCTCATGCATGCCTCCCCAACTCGGTAAGTCCCCATCATCGAGATCGTGTAACCCTCACCATTCCCACCTCACTCAAATTCCACCGAGAACAAGGCCTAGGCCGGCGAATGAACCATCCCATCAATCTACCGCCCGACCAACCCACAGTTCGCGAATATACGAGCTGAGGAACCGGGTGTATGCCGATGTCGTCGCGGATTTGCTGTCGCTCGGTGTTACGGTTGTCGCTACCACTACGTTACGCTACTTACGGAGCATGTGCCGGGCGTGGCCCACTGGACGAGATGCCGAAAAAGGGGTAATTTCGGTGTGGTCGAACAGTCGTGAAACTCTGATTATGAATATGGCAGTTGTGCACATGCACCGGATTTTTAGTGTCCATAGCGATGAAGCCTTACTAGGTAGGTATTTAGAGATGATCTGTATATTTCATCTCGAGGCTCAATAGGCCCTAAGTCAAATGTAAAAACTCGAAAGCTTCGTTATAGTAGCAGCAAACATTAAGGACTAATTAAGTGTAGTACGTAAGGAAATCGCATCCTCTTTGACAACACCTTCTTCAGCCAGACAAATTCGTCCAAGAAAAAAAAACGACGACCAAAAAAAAACAAAAAAAAATAGTCCGCGTTATCATTCTTGTTGCCTTCTTTCCTCATGGTATAATCGTATACATCCATCTAATAATAAAAAAGCCCGAGAGACCACGCCCATTTTGTTGCCTGTGAGATATCCCCCGTGAAAAGCCCAGGCCAGCCAAGCCGTATTCCTTTCCCAGGTATCTCGAAGAATCGAAGGAAGAAGAAGAAGTTAGTGATAAAAAGTAGGGCCGTGTGTATAAGCCCACCCGTGATAAAACCCGACACTCCGTATTTTAGTCCCAACACCATGCCTAGCCCCGATAGATCTGAAATGTTTCATAGCATAAAGCACATTCATTTACCTCAGGAAATACCTATACGCCTTACACCCCAACCAGGGTCTGTCTATACACCGGATATATTGGTATGACAACCGTTTGAATCGTAGAAAGTTTAGTGTTGATCCATCGCCATATGTGGCGGACCTGCATTGCTCGCGTGACCTCCGCTGGCACTCTTCTTCTTCTCCTTCTTAGCCCAGCGAAGCCCGCAAGCGTTACACAAAGTTTTAGGACCTGATGGTCCTTTTCTCCACTCGGGAGAATCAAGCGTACCTGTCCTAAGCATGAGCATGGTAATCTGCGGGGCTTATATAATCTGTTATACGCACCGCAGTCAGTGCAGACATATTCCTCTGCTATTTTCAGTTTCTTCTTTTTCTCTCCTGTCCTAGGGTCTCTGTCGATCGGAATCGCAATACCAACATCACCCTTAATTAGGGTTGGGCTAGAATTGCCCGTGGTGATGCCACGGCTGCGCTCTCCTTCGACATATCTCAGACCGGTCAGCATTTCGATAGTATCGGTGTGTGAGGCACCCTCGTATCTCGCCATCTTATCGCGAATAGAGTCGGGTCGGTTGCCTGCAGTAACACCTTCAAGATTCTCCCTTGTCAATGCCACGTTGAGCGGGGTTGGCCTCTCCGGAGGCGGCATGGCCTGCGAGTCTATAGGCTGGGTGAACACAGCAGGACTCTGAGAGGATGTCAACATAGTATCCTCCGATGCGGCGATATCTGATCGGCCTTCTTGGCTCGCAAGCCAGCTTTGCTGTGATGCTTCCTCTTCCTCCTCTTCTCTTCGAAGCTCGGCAATTCGGCGCCTTAATCGCTCGTTTTCGATCTTGTGTTCGAGAAATGAATCCAGTAATGATGCATTTTTAGTCGGATATGGTCGCGACATCATAAAGACTGCTTGACAAAATGGAGATTGGTTCTCCGGGTTCGGCGCGAACTTGGCTGCAGCGATATGAGCATGCCCGACGGATTCGAATATGGCATAGGTATTATCTTTCTTCTTTAGGCGATAGAACATGCGCAGCGGATTCCCGGTAGCTATAGACTCGTTCATATCAGAAGTAAATGTTCCAACATCGTCTGGATGGATTAGATCTTTGATAAATCGGTCGATGAGCTCATCAGATTCGTAACCAGTCAAGGATGTAACACTTGGTGATGCATATCTAATTCTCCCATGAGCGTCTAGAATCTGTAAAAAGTCTTTAAGCTCCTCGACGACCTTCGCAGGCCAATTCCTCCTCTTGGTGAACTCGGTCAGAGTGCTTCCTCCCTGTACAGGAGTAGGCTGCGCGGGAGGGACGAAGCTCGACGTCAGCCCCGTCGGTGGAGGCGGGACAGGGCTGTCGCCTGTGTTGGATGCAAATGGTGCAGCATCATTTGGGATGAGGCCGGGTTGAGGACCTGCAGAGGCCGGGACAGGTGGAAATGGCTGCGGTGGCGCAGCTGTCATATCGTTAAGGCCATCGAGATTCATTGGCATGGTATCGAAGCTTGTAAACATGGAACTATCATAAAGCGCCATCATGTCGTTCTGATCGGCGGTTGTCATCTGATGCAAAGCTCGTGATTAGTCCGACGTGGGCGTGGACGTGGGGAACGAAATACAGAGCTAGGAGCTAGTGGCATTTCCAGAAGTTGAGGTGATTGAAGTGCTTTGTGAGTGCTGAATGTCGAGTGCATACTATCACTCACCGGATTCATTGTAGCCGGCGCAGTAAAATCGAAGATGCTATTCGGGTTTGGTGGTGGTGGTCCGTGGTCCATGATAGCGATAGTGGGTCGTGGCGACGACGGCGGCGCAAGCTTAGAGCTGATCTAGAGTCAAATGCGACGTAGTGGGTGTTCAGATGAGATTTGCTTAAGAACTCGAATGAATAGAGCTCTGGTCTCTGCAGAGAGAGCATCTGGTCTAACCGAGCTAGATGAGGGGCAACCAAATTAATTTAAAAAAGTTTTCCTAATCAAATGACAAATGAAAATGATTAAAGGGAGAGAGGGAGAGAGAAGATAGAGAAGATAGAAGCTTCATCAAGCCGATGACGATTATGGTGTTGTTTAAGTGATAGTTGTTATACCAGGGCAGGTAGGCAGTTGATAGTTGGCTTGAAGAGCTGAAAGGTCCCAGGTTTTTACGTAGGTAAGGTGGGATGTAATATGAAGGAATTGATAAATTGATAAAGGGGCAAGGGCATATCGAAGAAAACGGACCCCGGGCATGGGATTTCACTTTCTCGATTAACAAAATGGATTACCGTGTGACCTAACTTGTACTTGTACATTCAAGGAAGGCGAATTCGCCCAGAATTTCGCTGTTCTTACGTACATCCCATCGTACATACCCACTTGCAGTACATCGATACGCCCGAGAGCCAAGTCGATCTGGAAAAATGGCGGCATGCTGGGCGATCGCTTCGTTAATACGGCTCTTATTTGCACGATACCTTTCCTCTTTTGCTCTCTTACATATATCCCACGAATGGGGAATTTCTCTATATGGGTATAGATCCATAAGACTTAAGATACCGGACTATAGTACCTATACTTATTTGGTATAAAACTTAGTCACAGAGTAACATTTTATTATGTTTAGAAAGGTATGCGACTATCTGCAAGGGAAATAGCTATGATCATTAGAATTCAGGCAGGTAGGTACCTACAGTTACCAAGAGGGCGGATGTAAGAACTTTCCCCGGGCGATGGTGGCCTAACATTAGCAGCTAAGTTTAGGCAGCTGCACCCTGCAGGTACTAGTTACCGTAGGTACCTAGGTACAGTATTACGGCGCGTTTTCCCCTCCAAAGGTTGCGATCGAGACGCGTTCCATTTTATCATTTGACCTTTACAACACACTCAATTAACAAAGCCGAAGAGCAATTTTCATCTGGCAAACGAACCAACAAAGTAATTCTCATCACAAACCTACTACCTAAATACGAAATCATCCTTACTTAGCTACGACTACACCACTACCACGTGAATCGCATCAACCTCATATTATGGGACGATTGCATCTCGGTCTAGTAATTGGATCAGGGCTATAATTCGGCAATATGTCTAAGATTGACAAGCTATCCATCTTGGGCGTCCGGTCCTTCAGCCCCAACGACAGACAGTCTATACAGTTTCAAACACCTCTGACTCTGATTGTCGGATACAATGGCTCTGGTAAAACTACTATAATCGAGTGCCTCAAATATGCCACAACTGGTGATCTCCCTCCCAACAGCAAAGGAGGAGCTTTCATCCACGATCCTAAGCTATGCGGAGAACGTGAAGTCTTAGCACAGGTCAAGCTCAAGTTCAATGTCCCTCCCGAAACCACCCACGTTGTTACTCGTAGCTTGCAGCTTACCGTAAAGAAAACTACGAGATCCCAAAAGACCCTCGATGCAACCCTCCTTACTATTCATGCGGGAGACAAAGGGTCGGCGTCTCCCAAAAACACCAAAATTAATGAAACTGTTACCAACGCCCTAGGTGTTGCGCCCGCTATCCTCGATTCTGTTATATTTTGCCATCAAGACGAGTCACTATGGCCCATGAGCGAGCCCTCGGCTCTCAAGAAACGATTCGACGAGATTTTTCAGGCCATGAGATATACTAAAGCCATCGACAACCTAAAAATGTTGAAAAAGAAGACAGGAGAGGATCTACAGAAACTAAAGATACAAGAGAGCCAAGAAAAAGTCAACATGGGCAAAGCTGAGAAAAGCCAAAAGCAGACGCAGGCACTAGAAGCGGAGATAGAAGCGTTGCAAGTCAAATTTAAGGAATTCAAGGAAGAGAAGGAAGTGGCGGATCAGAACGCTCTAGAGATGCATCAGCAAGCAAACAGCTTTCTCAATATTGTCAATGAGTTAGAAAGTAACAGACGCGAACTTGGCTACCTCCAGCAAAAGTTGGAAGAGACAAAATCCAGAATGGATGAGTTGGATGAATCCGACGACTGGCTTCAGGATACCTTAGCGCAGTACGAAGACCGAGTCTCGAGATATGAAAGCGAACTCGAGGAAAACATCAGACAATATGGCCAGTACCAAAAAGAGCTATCTAAGTCCCGTCGAGACATGGATGAGAAGTTAGCAGAACGAGGCTTGCGCCAATCCGACGAAGCAAAATACGAACGTCAGCTCGCCTCACGTGTCGAACAAATCCACCAAGCGACCCAATTACATAGCATTCGTGGCTTCGATGGAGATTTGGATGATCGCAAAGTTCAAGCATTTCAGGAACGGATTCAGAAACTCCTAGCAGACAAGAGGCGCGAGCTTGAAAGCTTACAGTCGGAGAATGCCGAAGAGCTTGACAACAAAAGAGCCGCAATTGTTGACCTTGAAAGCCAGAAGAACCGTCATAGCCAGAGCCGTATTTCTGCAAGACAAGAAATCGGCAGGATTGAGAGACGGATTGCGGCCTTGCAAAAAGATCTCAATTCGGTACAGGTTGACGAGGGTAGCAAGGCACTACTCGACTCTTCTTTCAAAGATGTGGAGAAGCGACTTGGAGAAGCTACCCAAAACTTGCAGAATTCAGACTTCGACACGAAACTACAGCAGGGGGAAACTAAGTTACAGCAACTTGAGGCGGAAAGCAGCCGGCTTGGTCGCGAGCTTATAGAGTCCACCAGACTCCTTGCCGATCGAGCGCAACTCGATGTCCGCAAAACAGAGTTGGTTGAAAAGAAGCGGAAGTTGGATACTCTTACTAATACATGGAACGACAAGATGTCTAGCATGATCGGAAGCTCATGGCAACCTTCCACCATCGACCGAGAGTTTCAAAAGACACTGCAGCTAAAGACCCAAGCTTATGAAGAAACAGCCCGAAATCGCGATGATATTGCTCAGCAACTTAAACAGACACAGTACACCTTATCAAATGCCCAAGAAAAGGCCAAGAAACGCAATGATGAGATAGATCGATGCAAATCCGCAGTTCTCGATGCGCTTAAAATGGCAGATCCTACCACTGAGCCAACAGTAGACAAATTGCCTAAAGAAATGGAACGCCTCGAGGGGGAAATCCTTACATTGGAGACGGACATTGCTCTCTTCGACCACTTGAAGAGTTACTATCAAGACTGTGAGAAAGTACTGAATAGGCAGAACCGGTGCAAATTATGTGATCGCGCCTTTGTCGATGCAGGTGATAAATCACGATTAGTCAGAAAAATCAAGGAAGCTCTCCAAGACGACAAAAAGGAGGATTTGCAATCTGATTTAGCTGAATTTGAGCAGCTATTGGCGAATCTTCGAACAGTTCGCCCAAAACGAGAATCATACCTTAGACTCATGTCGGAGAAGGAAGAGTCTGATAGGGAGATCCGAGTCGCTAAAGAGAGAGAAGAAGGCATGGTGCAACGCGTTGAGGAAATGGATGAGCTTGTCCGAGGGAGACTAGAAGAAAAGCAAGATCTCGAGTCGATGAGCAAGACAGTCCACAACATTTCCCAGACATACAATGAGATCGAGGAAGCAGAAGCTCAAGTTGAGAGAATCATGTCTCAACAACAATCAAGCGGTGCAGTTCGAAGCACTCAGGAGATCCATGAATTACAAGATCGATGTGCTGAGCAGATGAGGGCAGCGAAGAATGATATCTCTAAGTTGTCCGTTGATAAGCAGCGCGTACGGGATCTAATAAACTCACTTGAGCTTGAGCGAAGTAGATTAAGCAACAGGATCAACGACGCAGCCCGGCAGCTTGAGAAAAAGAAAGGCTTCCAAGACCACATTCAGGCTCAGAAGGAAGATATGATCAAGCAAAAAGAGGCTATTCAAGAAGCGGATAAGGAACTAGGATTGATCGAACCCGAGATCACCAAGGCCAAAACCATACGAGATGACACTCAGCAGAGGGGACGTGTGAAAGAGAAGAAGGTTGCTGACGAACGAGATGGGCTTGCGGCCTCGGTAGGCGAGCTCAAGCTAATCAATAGTGATATTGAAGACTATCTAAATCGCGGCGGACCATCACTTCTTGCTGCGACGGAACGAACAATACAGACCCTTGACAATGGTATAAAACATATCGAGAAAGATATGAACGACCTGACTGCACGAACCAATAAAATCAAGGGGGAAATTAGCAACAGCGAGAGCAGAAGAAAGAATATTATCGACAATATTGCCTACCGTAAAATTCTTCGGGATATCGAGAAATTCAGACGAAGCATCGAGGAGCTGGAGTCTCGTAACGCAAACGAAGACTATGAGCGACTTGATCAAGAAGCCAGAAATTGGGAGTCGCGAAGCCACTTACTCAATGCAGAAATTGGCTCCCTTAAAGGACAGATGATGAGTAAAGATGGAGAGCTGGCGCGATTGCTCGAAGAATGGGAGATGTACTACAAGAACGCGGCCGAACAGTACCGCGAAATTAATATCAAGGTAGAGGCAACTAAAGCAGCAATCGAAGATGTAGGCATATACGGCACAGCACTCGGCAACGCTATTATGCGATATCACGCAATGAAAATGGAGGAGGTAAACCGGATTGCGGGCGAATTGTGGCAGAGCACGTACCAAGGCACCGACATAGATACAATTCTAATCAAGTCGGACAGCGAGGTCACGACAGGCCGTAGCTCGTACAATTACCGCGTATGCATGGTCAAGCAGGACACAGAGATGGACATGCGAGGAAGATGCTCAGCCGGTCAAAAGGTACTAGCAAGTATCATTATCCGACTAGCGTTAGCCGAGTCGTTCGGCATCGGATGTGGACTCATCGCACTCGACGAACCGACCACAAATCTTGACCGAGACAACATTCGCAGTCTTGCAGAGAGTCTGCACTCTATCATCCAGAGCCGCAAGGCCCAGGCCAACTTCCAGCTTATCGTCATCACCCACGACGAGGAGTTCCTACGACACATGCGCTGTTCGGATTTCTGCGATTACTTCTACCGCGTCAAGCGCGATGATAAGCAGAATAGTATGATTGAGCGTGAGAATATTGCTACGGTCGTCTAAAATGTTGAGAGATGGATTTTGTACTCGATTTCAGAGTGCTATGGCGTTTCGCTCCCTGACATTTGCTACCTGGGGACTTCATATTGGCGTTGTACGAACGCAAAAGAGCTAGGGAATACGGGAATAGATGGATGAACAAAACATCCATGATGTATGTTATAGTTGATTTTGATGGACTGACTTGGTATTTGGTAGAGGTTTCAGCTCTACCTTCGTGTGTGTCTAGATAGAGGTAGATACGTATGTATTCGCCGAGACGTAATATGACGATATACACAATCTTGACAGTCTTCCTAGCTACTTTTGCGTGCCGATTAATGAATAAAGCTCAATATTATATCATAATATAGCATTTCATTCATACCAACTATCCTATAGCACGGACGCAAGTAATAATATCTGTTTTCCCCTTATCTTGTCTTGTCTCATCTTCTCTTGTCTTACCTCCATGCTTGGTATCACTATCACTACACATACAAAGTTTCCTATTTCCGAAGCCGACGACGAAAGAAGAAATACATTGGCGCCGACAACCCAGACTCCCATCCTCGATCGTTCAACCTGCATAAGGTATAACAGCGTACCCTACCCTACCTAGCTTTCCTCTGAGTCTTTCGGCTAGGTGTTGTTAAAAGCGAACCCGTTACTAATACTCTGAAGCAACTCCGTTATTTCCTTGTCTTCCGAATAGAGATACGCAAACGGGTGGAGCGTTTCTAACCGCCTCCCTTCTCAGCCTCTCCCTCCGCGCTATCCTTGCCGTCGGCAGAAGTATCCATCGCCGTATCCTCCTTCCCCTTGGCCTCCGCACCCGCCTCTTCCTTAACTCTCTTAACACCACCTCCCTCAAGCTCATCCTCCGCCTCGCGTTTCGGCGTCGAGCTCCTACTTCTACTCTTCCGCGTAGTCACATTCGCACTTCCTTCCCCTCCTTGCCCTTGTTGTCCCTGTGTCTGCAAGACCTCAACATCCATCTTATCCTCATCCGACTTCGTAGGAGGACTCTTGCTCGCGCCGCGCTTACGCCCGACCGCGGCTTCGATATCGATACCTTGCATCTCGACACCGCCGGGCCCAGACGAAGTGCTGCTGGTAGTAGCGTGCTGCGGACCCATGTCCTCCGGGCCAATCTCCTCTGGGCCACGGGCATGCGGCTTTTCTTCCTCGGATCCGGCAATGGAACCTACGGGGGCATCGGCATCGACAGTCGGTTGAGGGGTCTGAGTAGCTCCAGCTCCAGCATTACCATTCCCATTGCCATTCTCAACAGCAGCAGCAGCATCAACCTCAGCAGCCGAAGGCGGCGACGCCTCCTTCCTCTCCCCCTCCCCTCCCTGCCCCTGCGCCTGTCCCTGTGTTGCCTCACTCGTCGGCGAAGCAGAAGCTCTCCTATGAACCTGCGCATGCGGATTGGCGCTATGTACATGGTGACTCGGGACCAGCTGACTAACAGGCACAACACCAGCGCGCTGCTCCTGCCTAAGCAACTCGCCCTGCGTGACGCCCACGCCGCGCGCGCCCATCGACGGGATGCCGTTGACGCTGACGCTGACGGTCTCGATGGATCCCACGCCGTTCGGGCCGTCGATTGTTTCGGTGCTTTCGGTGCGTACTTCGCCTTCTAGGTCGGTGTTTCCTATCCCCGCAGCGCTTGAGGACATGGGGTTGTTGCCTCCTGCGCTGCTACTGCTGCTGCTTTGGCTTCCGCTTCCGTTGTTGCTGCCGCCACTGCCGGCGGGGTTTGGGCTTCGCTGTCCGGGCGTGCTGAGCGCGGATGAGGGACCCCCGATTCCGTGGTGGTTTGGTTGGAGCCAGGGAATCGGAGTTAGGAGGGCTCCTCCTAGCGCCTCGTCGCTGCCTGGCGTAGCCCATGGAGAGGGCGCGGCGAGCGCATCGGATAGGCCGTTGGATAGTAACGAACCGCTTCTCATGTCCGGGATAGCTGGCGGCAAGGGATAGATATTCAAGCCGGAGGTCACGTGGACGACGCGGTCGAGGGCGTGAAGGTACGTCGGCAGGGAGCGATAGTGGTGCTTTGGCGCGATGACAAGCTCGGAGAGCCGTTGTAGCGTGTGCGGTGGGTACTTCGGGAATGTACTTTGCAGGGTCGAGGTTATCTCGGCGAGCATGGAGAGGATTTGTAGTGGAAGTGTGCCGGGTGGGAGAGCGACTGCCGCCGGGGCGGGTTGGGTTGGGGTCGAAGTGGGAGGGGGTTGGATACGTGGGGCTATAGGGGTGTTCTCTTTGTTTTCTTGAGAGGAGTTGGAGCTGGTCGGTTCTAGGGGCGATGACGGGAGTGGCGATAGGAAGTTCTCCGCCGGTTCTGAATCTGTTTGCGTCTGGGTTGGTGGTATAGATGATGGTATGGTGGTCGATGCCGGAGGCGGCAGCATAGGTATTGGGAATTCATGACGGGCGACCTGTTTGCCAATGTCTGTTAATATCGAATTACTTATGGATTAGACATATAGTCCTAACTAACTCTTTCTATGCGTGAGATTATTCGTGGTAGTAGAGCCGGCCAGACAGAACTGTGATAATATTCATGTCAGCAACTTCGGAATTGAAAATTGAATATGCTGCGATTGATATTCTTACTAGTCGATCTGTCCGCCATTCGCGACACTACGCAGGATATCTTCCTCGTCAATCTCCATCATATTGGGCGATTTTAAGAGCTGCGTCGGTTTAATTATCGAATATGTGGTGATGCCGCAATCGCGTTTTTGCTGGAGCTTCTTTTTTTTGACGTAGTTGTTGCGCCTAAGCGCGTTTGCACCATTCGGCCAAGGTTCCACAATTGATTACCTTAACAGCACCCGCAATGAGCTTAATTGGTACCTCGGTACCTTCCGCAGGCCGTTACTGCCGACTCTGTGGCAGAGTGGGCTGGTTGCGGGTAACTTGTGGCGGTGCACATTGAACACATTGGTCACATAAAGTTGGGATCTCGGGTCAACAGTTTCAGTTTTATTACATAATAATTTAGCCCTGCCTTTCATCCAGTCTTTTGCAATTTAATGGGTACAGAGGTGCATCGCCAATGTTGTCATATTATGATACTATCCAATAACTTCCACTCGGCTGCTCGCTGTTGTCAGATATAAAGATCTAGCTCTTATGCAGCATCTCTCTATTGGCATTTGGTTGCGTTTCACGACTGCATGTCGGATTAGGCCGCGGGCAACCAGCTTCCATTATGAGTTTACCACGTGCTATAAACAGCCTGAAGGACTATGATGGACTACCTATTTTGGGCGAGGTTTGCGACCATATCCAATCGTTGCGATAGGAATTGCGACGGAATAGCGATAAGAGCATTGGGGTTAACCTTCCTTGCTACTGCTAGTCTGCTGGCCAAGTTCACAGATTGAGAATCTTGCCTCAGATATCTCCTTCTGGAATCTGGTTTCAAAGCTCTCGAGTCAGGGATGTTTCAGGTTTCTAGTCGCATTCACCCTAATTCTCTTAGATCTCGAATAGCAAGACAACAAAGGCGCATAGATAATAACTTGGCTCACATATTTAAGTAAGCTCCAAGACGAATGACATAATAACATACCTTGGCCTATTGTAAAAATCCAGAAATCTGAAAGATAGACGTCGACATGACGACCGTTGTTAAGCATCTCAGTGGCTGAGCAACCCTTGGCATGAATAGCATGGGCTCTGCCCTGTCTGCCTTGCCTGGTCATGGATTATTCCGCATGGTGGGACCTTGGTGGGCTGAAAAGACCCTTTTCTGCCCTTCTGCGTCTCGAATAGCCTACACTGGTATTGTGACTCGTTACATAATGTCCTCAAGGGGTCTAATGGACGGAGATATGCAACATAATTCAGTCGAATAAGAATTTTCTTTTCTTTCGCTCAGACATGTATGAAAAGAACATCGCATTTGATATCCGTAAAGTAGAACGTCTAACAGGAAGAGCGCCCAAGACGGAAAGATTGTCGCTGTCAAAAGAACTGCTAGGTACATATTTTAAATATAGAAACACCGGAGGTCGACTAGGTACGATACGCTGTACATATGCTAGGTACGTTAGCACCTGGGCACCTGGGCAGTTGGAAGTTATGGAGACTTTCTGCATGTCTGCAGGTTGAATCTATGTCCAACCTGGTTGAGATCAGCCGCATAACGGGGTATTTAGTGGTTATATGCCACTAAAGTGTCGTCGCTAAACAAAGTGAGATCCGGACAAGAGATCGCTAACGATAAAACCTGTAGAAGTCCGAAGGCGTCAATTATTGTACGATGAAATGTGCAGAATTTGTTTGTCCGAAACGCCGAGGCGGCCTCTTATTAAAATGGCTGATGTTCCCGTATATTGAGAAAAAAATTGCCCAGAGCGCCCTGGGCGTCCCATAATTCGTATTGAGGTCCACGGGTAAGATGAGAGATGACGAACTCCAGATGATGGGCAGAATGGGGTGCTTTGTAGCGGTGCAGGCGGTGGTGGCTGTACGATGTAGGTTGGTACCTTCCAGGGACCCTCCATGACCTAAAGGGAAGAAATTTGGAGCCAGCTTAGTAGAAGAGCAAGTATAGTTCGATAGCCTCACGCTAGTATTTTAGCATAGACACTAACAAACGCTACCGTTGAGTCCTACCGTCCCAGTGGAAGACAGATCCACGTACAAACCCCAGTTTTGCATGTCAGCACTGCCCATCAAGTAAAAAGACCCATTGAATGCACCTTCTTCATCCCGGTCCCTTCATGTTCCCCGTCAGCAGACTTCCATTCTGAACATTTCGTACCAAACTTCGGAAGGTGGAATAGAAAAAAAAGTAATCTACTAGGACAAACTCAATTCTTCATTTCATTCGAACAAAAACAACTTCGACCAAACAAACGCGTCTTCCTTCTTTTTCAAGATCGGTTCTCTCGCTCTGTTCATTGAACTGGTTATTTTTTGTGTAAGTCGACATACGACATAGACTAACGTCCCTACATCTCTTGGCTTGCAGAAGGCAGACCACTGGCTCTTCCCCTAATTGCCCTGATTGCGCCGTCGATTCGTTATACGAGGGCATCTGACAACCTGATTATCCTTTATTTTGCCGCTCACTACAACAATATACCACCATACATCCCGCCCCAGTACCGCCCATACAGTCATACATCCCGCATCAATCTGCATGTGCAACGAGGGAACTTAAAACAATTCCCAAGAGATTTCTTTTTCGAAAGCACATTCAAGACGTGAAAGGAAGCCCGAGTCACTCAGCCTAGCAGTCTAGGCCGCCGGCCAGACCCGAATCACACCCCCTGGTTCATCCTCGTCACGGATCAAACCCATCGGTCTGTTTCAGCCAGCCCATCAGCCAGTCCAGCACCTCGAAATCTCAATCAACCTGGTCAGCAGCAATCTAACAAATCTATTCTCTCCATTCTCAATCAACAAACCATTCATTATCCTCCCATCCGTGCCATACGAAATACAATACAATGTCCCGGTACATTGATGCTAACTATTCCCATTAGTTTTTAGAGTAATATCTTCGTTCGCGAAACACAAATCCGGCTTCTTTATCTCCTTGCGCACCATATTGCTCTCTACCTTCGCACCCCGCCGACCACGATTCCGTATTTGTTTAAGGCAGGTGGAAGAAAACAGTACAGATCGCCGAGACAAGAAATTGGGGTATCCAACCGCACTGTGACAACAACATTTGCCAATACTTAATTTCGATTATTTCTATTCGCGCTCGCCATTCGTTTGACTCCTCCTTAAGTGAGGAGTCCAGTGCCATCAATCTGGCGTTCAATCGAGATTCTCAATCATTCCTGGCTGGGGACTCGGCGGGCTTCCGGCAAATCCCCTCTAATCAATCCTTCCATCAGCCGCAACAGGAATACGCTCAATATCCCCAGGCTGAGTTCCATCCACAATACGAAGACAGAAACATGGCGTCCAAAAGTAATCGGGCGAGCAGCGTAGCGAAATCTACTGGCGAGATCTTCACTAGGAAATGGCCGCGTGCATTCTTCATCGTCGCCGCATTGCAGGCCATCATCTGCATCGCATTCGAGTCGTAAGCCACCACTGTCGTTTGGTAAACTTTTAAGTATCAGTCTAATGATAAATAATTATAGATACACCTTCTCCCAGTTCCAAAGTGGCCTCAGGGATATGACTGATGCAGATTGGGGTCAAAACAAGGACGATGGCAAAGCTCAAACGAAGACGATTCCTACTTTCTTGGGCTTGTTGATGCTCGCATTCATCTACGACATCGTACTGGTTTGGGACGCGCTTCGCATGAAGAATACGATTCAGATTATTGGTCTATGTATTGCGAATTTGGCTTTCCTCGTCTACAGCGCCCTGCAGATCGATCAGATTCACGTCGCCATTACGAGGTTAATAAACTACAACGCTTTCAACAACCTTCAGATTTGGGACGAGGTTCAGGGCGAGTTGATCGCTATCCCATGCATCATCTCGCTAGTTACCGTTATTCTGAGTTTTATCGCCTGGAAGCTGTACCAAGAGTTCGCTTGGGATATCCTGAAGCATATAGGAGCTGACTACAGGATGAAGAAGCGATTCTTGCACTACCAGGTTTGTCTACATTATGTTGTTTGTTTCGATCCATAGCTAACGTCATCGGCAGGTCTACATCGCTCTCTTGAAATTCGACTTTTTCTTCTTTGTCGGCTTCACCATTCAATTCTTAGTCGTCGTTGGAGGCAAGACCACCACCGAATTCATATTAACAGCTATCGCCATTCCCGTTACCATCCTCATCCTCCTCTGCGCTGCATGGTTTACTCGACGCGAATGGAAGTTAGGCATGGCAGTCGTTATGGTTCTCTATCTTGGCGGTCTTACCTACTTCATCTACAAACTAGCTCGAATCTACGATCCTCATGAGGCGCAATACTATATGCCTGTCCGCAAGTCGTTGACGGCATTCGCGGTCCTCACCATCATTCTCATTATCCTAACCATCATCAACGGTCTCGTCTGCATGTTCAACTTCGGCGCCGGTCTGAAGCACCACCTTAACACGCCGCGACAAGAAATCGACAAGGACCAAGCCAGCTACTCGATGCACGATGTCAAACAACCACAACTACCGAGTAGGATGACAATCGATTAAAAAGGCGTACAGGCGGCATATAGATGTACAGAGCGATACGATTAAACGACCTTTCCTTTATAAAGCATTTTCCAGATATCCAACCGAGTAGTAGCCCCTCTCCTAGAGCGAGAAGGGGCATGGTTTTCATGGACACAATTTCTTTTCGGCGTTCGGTAATCCAATCTAGGTTCAGTCCTCGAAGGAGTTATAGGACATATTTCTGCTTTGTTTCCCTACCGAAACCCTATAAACCGTCTTCACGAATTCGGTCGATCTGGATAGCATACGCCCAGCTGGGAGAGGCAATCGCTGTACCAGTAACGTACGTACGTAGTTAGGGAAAAATAACTAAATGGAAATATACCCCCAGTTCGATATTCCTGGGTCACAACGGGTTGCATAGTTCGAGAGGTTTTTTTTTTTTCCGCGATTAGAGATGACGGAAATTTTCGGACTTGAAGGAAGGACGCGTCATGTAGTTAGTCTGCGGAATGAAAATTGAAATTCTGCAAATGGTATTGACTTGTGTTTAATGGAGCTCTACTGCTATGCGATTTCGTGATTTGATACTGAGGTGCAGGAACCGTGAGTTGTTCCAGGTGGAATGAAGAACCGAAGCTCGGTGATAGCTGGAGAATGTAAGGGGTAAACCGCACGACCGACTTTGCCGAATCTCAGACTCGGATTCCTTCTAGACTTTCGGCAAGGCGGTAGATGGGGTTAAGGGGTATACTATGTCTTACGGCCAAACGTACTTGGACGGCCTCATCCCTTGTTTGGGAGGTCGATGGGGAAAAGCAGGATCGATTCGGGAGACAGCGTTCGCGACACGGAAAGGGGTTGTTTGGACCGACCAACCCCCTTTACATTGGGGTATATCTAGATCTCATCTGTTAGCGTGAATAGTTTGTTTTTTTTTCTTGTTTTTCTTGGTTTTTTAATCCCGAAGCTCCGCGCAAGCGTTCCGCGTCAGAGTGGAGCCCCGGGAAGATGACTGCATTACGAGTACGACCCACCAGACCCACGGCTTCGAACGGGGTTCTGGGATCGGGCTTTTCGGCGGCGGATGCGGAGGAGGTAAGGGATGGTTTGTGGGTTTACGGCGAGCGTTAAGTGAAAGATAGGGGGTTTTGAGGTGGAGGGTGGAGATTAAGGTTACGGGATGCTGAAAAATAGATTACCCTGAGTTTACGAAGGGTTGTTGTGTTAAGAGTGCCATTTGTAAGGTCCTACGGAAACCTTTAGCGTTGAACAGATCCGAAAGTGTAGTTCTTCTTGTTGTTGTTTTGCACGTATTCAAGAAGTTATATAAGACCTTGCTCCCACCCTCCTACCTGTTAATCTTCTCCTTCAACTTTTCAGGTCCAAAGTAGGTATATCGTAACTCTTATAATCGTACGAATAACTCTCGTAGTTCTCGTAGATTGTAGATTTGCAGATCTTAAAGGCCTAGTTAGAAGTTTCAACCTGCGTGACCTGACCTGGTCCTTTGATCGTTACACCTGCTGCAGCTTCCCGTTGGCAGTTTTAAACGTTCAGGACCGAATCAAATGTAAATAAAATATAAAAAAAAAACGTTTAATTGACTCGATTTTTACTAAACGGTATATTCAAAGTCAAACGTTTATTTATTTCCACGAGGTCCTTGTACGGAAACTGGAGTAGATAGGTAACTACTGAACCTTTTTTCTAGCCCGTACTTGCGACGTATATGGTGAATTTCTTCTCTCCGATTAGTACATACTTCGGTTTCATTCACTTTATTATTATCTATCTCCATTATAAGCTTCTCATGCTTGGAAATGTCTGATTGCATTGTAGTTGGTTCTCGAAAACGAGGGATTGATGACGTTGATGATTAAGTGAAGGAGCCCGAACCCCCTGACCCTGATAACTCCGGTTCTCAAACCCTCATACCATTAAACGACGACACTGGTCTCGATTGGGATTGTGTTAAAATTCTTAATCAAGACCCAACAGAAGGAGACGACTTCCCAGCCCGATTTGATCCTCCTGATCCGAATCCCTTTATCGGGGATGAAGAGGATAAACCAGATCTAAGTAATGCAGAAGCCGACCTAACTGACTTCACAGCCTGGGCCTTAGCTAGAGTCAAGACGATACACGCAAGTAAAACGGTCACATCGATGATCAACGATCCAAATGTATGTTTTCTTTACTTGATTATCGGCCATGAGAAGTTGTTTACTAATAGAACTATTAGCTCAAGGTTAAATGGACTTTTTCTGTTAACACGCAGAAAAAAGATCAAATGTATCGCTATCGAGAAGTCAAACTCATACAATATCCTGCCACTAACTACGAAGGTAAGTTTTAGCAAGGCTCACTCTACTTTTTAATAATTTCTAACCGTTCATAGATGCTTACGCAGCTATGGTTGGCATTGTCTTGCCGTTAGAACGCGCCTGTACAAACTGCAAGTCCAGCCGAGGCATATTCAGACATTGTATCGTTCTACCTGGGTATTTCATGGGCGCTTGTGTTGTGTGCCATTATCGTAATGGTGGTTGCAGATGTTCCCATAGACCCGGTACGTATATATTCGTAATAGTCGTCAAAATAAAGTCTAATATATTTAAAGAGGTGAATCTAATGTATAAGCGGGTGAAGATGAGGAAAACTGAGGCGCCTCTATTACGTGCTGCTCTTCTTCCTGCTCCTCCTCCTCCTCCCATGCTACCTCAACCACAAAGTATGCGATCAATACTTGAACGCGATATCCAACTCGTTAAACAACAACATTTTTCTAGAGCGGTTAATGATATCCAAGTACGATTACGTATCATTGCGGACCAAGTTAAGGAACTGGAAGGTTTATTCTGAATCGGGCCTAAAATTAACGTATGCATACCTAGAGATCAGGGTTTAGCTTGCACGATCCTATTAGAAGTTTTTAAGAAACTTATTAGCAGTAGCAAGTCTTGAATAAAATAAATGGAAGTCTCATTCTTCATAAGTACCTAATATTATCACTTTTGTTTATTTCGTGACAATAACTACAAGGCTCTTGTGAAGTGGCGGGTCGGCGGATTCGGGACTATCGTCCGCTTTACCATCGTAGCATCATAACACCACAAAGCAATTCGACAGTCACAAGTCAAGTCACATAAACCCTCTAACATCTCACATGAACAAGAGCGGCATAAACATATATTACGTCCCGAATACCGGTATATGTATATCTACAACCACAGCCCCCCTCCCTCTTCCCTCCCCCAAAGAGAATGTTTCAGCTCCCCAAGCCAAAAAAAACAGTTTGCGCCTTTGAACATAACACCTGCCTTAACCCCAGCCCAGCATCTGATCCGCTCCCTAAAGAAAACCCGCCCACCCTCCTCATCGCCAAGCGCCAATCCCAAAATCCAACCCCAGCCTCGCGCAACGCTCTCGGTACCTGCACAGCAGATAAAAATCCACGTGGGAGGGCAAGCAAGGTCTGTCCTACAAAATGATCTCCTTGGCGTCCTTGACGATGCCCTCGCTGGGGCAATACGGGCACTTGTACCGGCTGCCCTTAGCCAGCTTCTGCAAGCTCTCCCTCGCGAGCACGTGACCGCACGGCAGGATCACCGGGGGGTTGGATTCCGTCGTCTGGCCCCTGCTGACGGGGCATACGAAGATGGAGTGGTACATCATGCTCTTCGGGAGGGGCGTTTCGAAGGCGAGTTCGTCGGTCGTTGTCCATTCGGTGCCTTTTGCTTTCGCTAGAGATGTGTATTTGGCTAGGACGGGGAGGGCGAGAGCTCCGGCTGTCGCGGCTACGTAGAGGGGGGACTCGGCTGAGAGGCCTAACAGTGAGCAGAACTCGCGGGTGAATGATGCTGCGACGTCTTCGAAGGCTGCGGATATGTCGAAGATGGAGCCGTAGGGTGAATCGAGCAGGTTTGGCGAGTATATTAACGCAGCACTGAGTTGCTGGATTTCGCGTAAATGGCGTTGCTGGAAGCGGTTGAAAGTTTCTTGCGCGTATTTCAATGCGCCCCAAATCCCGTTCTCTTGTGTGTCTGGTAGACCATTGACGGCGGGACCCTTGAATAACCATATAAATTGTAATTTGCAGAGTTCGAACTCTAGATTTGATCCCCGGGCTTCAAGTTCTATGTGATTTTCCCTTGCCCAATTTATGGCTGGTAGAAGGTTGTGGGCTTTGAGGGCGGAGAGGATCGAGTACATGTCGGCGAAGGAGGATTGTAAGGCCTGCGACTGGAAAGCCGTCAGGTCGGAGGGGATATCGGCATCTGTTATAATGGTATCTGTGGGTTGTTGAGAGTGAGATGCTGACGGATGATATGTAGACGTAGAGGGAGACATCTGGGTTCGTGATTGAAACGTTGGCGAGGTCTCGGATGACGGTTGCAATTCGTTTATGAATGTCGAAGCCACGCCGAACTGTCCCTCGCGAAGAAGGTGCATAGCTATAGCTCGATTTATAAGAGCCGAATGGGGCTCCATAGGATCGTGCTCGGTCGGCAGAGTGTCCTTAGAAAACGCCGTTTTAAGAGATTTGTTGAATTCATTCCATGCCTTGTATACTTGATTCAAGTCACGGTTGAGTCCATCCAATTCTTCTTTTATCGGGTTCTGCAGCTTGGTGAGGGTAAGGCATGTTGTATGAGGGTCGTTCGCTAAGAGGCAATATAATTAATATTCAGTTCAGTGAATTAAAGAGAGATAAATGGAGCTTTACCTGCTGCTACCCTCTCCCTCGCGGCGGTTAAGAGATCTATGATCTTGTCTACATCTTCAACCGCATCAGCTAGCTTAGCTGATCTGCTAAGCTTATCTAGGTCCTTCTGCAACTGCAGGACGGCCATCTGTTGCTTGAACTTAAAGACTCGATATTAAGAGTGGCGTGAATAGTTTGCTCAAAGAGCTGTCGACGTTGACTTATCCGAATATCTTCCTTAATTGTTGGGTTAGGTATCAATTGTCAAGTCTTCGTTCGTTTCGGGGTATATTTGGGCGTGTCGTCGATCTAGTGATTATGATTACCGAGCCGTGAAATTTTACAATCGTCAGAGTTGAGAATGTCGTCGGAATAATGTCGTAAGTTTGTAAGTTGAAGGTTCTAAGTATGTTGCTAAGAATGGCGAGCTGCATTCCCCAGGGCCATGGCGTTGAGATACCGATAAGGATAAGGTGATTATGTACCTGTACCCGACTTTGGAATTATCTTAAAGATACAGTTTACGCTTATGTGAAGGTTGTTTGTAGAGGCAGGCGTGGTTCTAACAAGTAGATCGGATATTGACTGTTTTTTTCGCCGTTTTCCTGATAGGTGGGTCTGACCTGCTTGGTCCATTAAACAATGACGCATAAACCCCACTATGGGGCAACATTTGGCATTCCCCTGGGACTACCGTTAGTTAAAATGTAGCCGGCTGTTTCAGGGGTCATTCAGGGCAGCTGAGCTGTGTCCCAGCTGCCTCCCTTGCTGTCCGCTATGAGTTTAAGCATGTACATATAGCTACCTGCCAATCTAATCCAGCTATTCCAGCCAATTCAGCTACCTTCCCAACGTAACATCCGAGATCACCGTCACATGCCAACTTTCCAACTTCTCTATTCATACCTTATACGAAGGCCTTCTTCTTGAGCTTTTGTCAATCTATCGATGACCGATCGCTATGCCTTCGTTCTTAAGGCTCGACACATAATGCATATAAAAACGCTGCGACATCGAGGAACAGTAGTGCAACCATGTCGTTGCGACCGCTTGTATCCTCGAGCGAGCCTAGGGTTCGCCGAGACGAAGAGTCCGCTTTGATGAGAGCATCGTCGCAAAGGAATATGGCTTCGGGCCAACTAGACGGGTCAATAACCTCCCTCGACTCCCGCCAAACCACACCTGCCCCGACACCTTTACCTAGTTCATCCCGTCGCCGTGTCATCATTCCGGATCCTATAGCTTTTAGGTATGTTGTAGTTACTGTGTTTCGTAACCCGATAATAATAACATTGCTAATGTCGCCCGTAATAGATATCTAGAAGAAGACCCATGCGTTACTGTCGTCGAGCGAAGACAGGAACTTAAGGGTTACGAGTTGTACCTTGTCGAGCAATGGGTATGTTCCCGCCAATCACTGATACATGTTATCGTTACATATACTGGAGATGAAAACCACTCCGTCGTGGTCGGGGTATTGGGCGTTCCGGCCGACGAGAAAGCTTGGTCGAAGACGTTAAGCACCTACTTCAAGACCATTCAAAAATATCATGCACGCCCGAAGGACACGAGTTTAGGAGAGTTGATGGTTACAAACCTGAGCAGTTTCCCTTCTGCTCTGACCGTTATATCCGTTCCCGATGGCGACATAAAGACACATCGAAAGGAGTTTGTGGTCAACGAAGACCTTAAAAGATTAGGATGTTCCGGTCGGTCTGGGATGACTTTGTCCGAACCTACCGGGGCGGCTAAGACCAAATTCACCCAACTATATAAGACGGCCGACAAGATCCCATTCTCTGATGCCGTTATCGAGTTAGTCAAGATGTGCCAGGTAGCTCTATTCTTATTTGGGAAATTATTGCCGGTTTATATCGATGGATTACTATGCGATATCACCGAAGCTGCCATCGGGAATTGGTGGACTGAATTTGGAGCAGAATATTACAACATAGAACCGGCCGACGGTATTCTAGGGCCCACAACGGTCGCTGCGCTTCTCGGCTTATTAATGGGCGCGCGTAATAGACTGAGCTATTTTGGCGCTCCTGTCCCCAAGGACGTTTTCGACATCGATGCGATTGAGAAGGGTATCTCTCATTTCCAGAAGTATCAGAAATTAGAGAGGACTCGCCGGTTGGATCGACAGACCATGCATAGACTTCATTCAGTAACGGCGAAAGCGGCCGCAGGCGAGGGCTGGGGTGTGCAAAAGGCAGTCAAGTCCACGATGACCGAAATAGGTGGGAAGCGGGGCGAGATTGTTCTTGGTATGGTTGGTGGCCGAGATAAAGGAGGGATCGGAGACATCGAGGGTCTAGAACTTGACAGGTTTATCAGCCTAGCCTCCGGAGAACGCGCAAAATGGCTGTGGCATGGCAAACCTAAACGTTCGAATCCAGATAACCACGAAAAACCGATGTCCGACATGAATAATATTTTATTCGGCAAGGATGATCTTTCCAGTCAAGCCAAAAAGGTACATTCAGCGCCTATAGAGGATGAAGAAACCCGTCGCCGAGAGGAAATTCCAGGTGTTTATTCAGCTACCCCCGCGTCTGGGTCTGCGGTTAGTATAGTAGACAGCCCGGGGGACAAGGATGCACTTCGGCGTGGGTTCAAGAGTGTCGCTCGAGATGCTCGTTCGGGCCTTGGTCGGATAAAGGATGCCGTTTATAGCGGAGGTGGATTACGCGGCCACAATAGCCGACCTTCGAAAGACGAGTCTTCGGAAACCACGATATCAGGGCCACGGTCCTCTGTGTTGACAGACTCGTCGGCGGGATTGTTAGCAAGTCCGAGTCCAGGTCCAGGACAAGTGAGCAGGGCGTTCACCTGGAAGAATAAACCGGAAGAGTATCTGAATGTCGTTAAGAAAGAGAGGGAAATCGAATCCGCACCGGCGTCAGTGGCTCTGCTAGCAACAGAGGATACACTTCCCAAGGAACCGCGGTCAAGTCTTCACATAAATGGCGAGGCCCACAAGCCGATGAATGGCGACGTTAAACGAATCTTACATGCTACGGATATACGGAATGAGGTTACTGCGGCTGTCGAATCCTCGGTAGCAGGTTCTGTCGTTGCCGAAGGCGACTTACAGGGCCCACTCATAGATGCAGAACAAAAATTCAGTACCGGTTTGTCCAGATTATACAGACGACACAGCATAGGCGTTTCCCGGCCCCCTGACCGTCGCGCTCCAAACCAAGCTCGATGGGCTCGGAGGCTATCTTTTGGCGATGCTGAAGAAGCTGTTCTTCGGTGGGAAGAAATAGCCGACCTTGAGCAGGACGAAGAGGCGGACGATATGGCTGCGTCGGAGAAGCACGCGTATCTTACGGAGCTCACCAGGAGCCTATACTTGGATATGCTTGATGTTAAGCAGAGCATTGAGCCTTGGGTCGACGCGAAGATTAAGGAGATTGAGGACATCGACGACCACTATGCACAGCAACAGGATGGCTTGCAAGAAATATATGAGCAGCACACTGACGCATACCGGCGTGCCAAAGACAATTCACAGGAGGCAGTCGCGGAACAGCGAGCACGTATTACAGAAGCACTTGGGGAGGTGGGAGTGCAGGCGGCGAAGTTGGAGTACGAGATTAACGCTCTTGTTTCCCGCGTGCAAGATGTTGAGGACGGAGTAGCACAATTCGAGATACAAGTCAACGATGTAGAGCGGAGAGCGGACGAGCTAAAGGCGCAACTTGAAACGGAGAGTTGGTTGCATTGGGCCGTACGGACGCTGACGGGCATTGGAACTGGTCCAAATATTACGAGACCGCGGCCGGAACCAAAACCAGAGTCAAAGACAAAGTCAAGGTCAAAGTCGCAGTCACAGGTGCAACAGAAGCGATGATCATCGATTTCTTTTCTCTCTTCTTTGGCACTTCTAAATGTTACATATTTCTCTTGGAAACTGCTGTATTTCTTTTTTTGTTAAATTTATGGCCTCAGGAAATAAAAAGGGGAAGGGCAAGCATAGCATTTGGCAAAGCGAGCATTCGGAGTCTGGCGAGTTGTAAAATCCTCTCATGAAATACATGTATTTCTAGATACCCGGTGCAATAGATTTTATTTTTTTCGTATCATCGTAGGTACCTATGTATAATAATTATTCTTTCATTTGTGTTGAAAGTGTACTATTTAGTAGTGCATGAATAGTGTAGAGGTCTGATTCGTATGGTAAATTAATTGTATTATGTAAGGCTATGCCTACTGACAGGTGGTTCCAACTGAGAGAACTCTGATGTCATTGGTGGATCGAGTGGATCTCTAATTATCTAATCATGTCCGAGCCGGGTTTGCCCGGAGATCTGTTGAGTAAAAATACCAAAAACGCAGGAGAAAAGAAGGAAAGAACGGGCCAGATTCCACCCAGATCCTTACTATCAGCACGTGATTCACATGCCCGACGGACTTATCGGGCTACGGTACCTAATTAACCTGCTCATGGAAATGAAAAGCAGCCCTTTCAACCGTTCAACTTCATTCCGATCCTTCTCAACGCTTACTCACGTCTACGCGTACTCCCTACACAAACAAACACAATCATTTCCCGAAGCGCCTTTCCCTCCATCTTATACCTACATAGGTATCTAGAGTCTATCGTTTACCCCAGTTCGAAATGAGCGCATCCTCCAAAGCTGCCCAGCGGGCAGTGCTCATAAACCCTTTTGCCGGGAGGACAGCGGGCCGGACCGGTCTTTCACTTCCATCAGCTTACCTCGGACGCCAAAACCGACAATTACCCTCAGATCTTATGGCGCGAGCCCTTCTAATCCCTATTCGAAGCATATCAACCGAACGGCATTCAGTTGGCCCGCATAACGGCCCACCTCCCGGATTTAATGCCGAGCAAGCAAAGAAGCCGCTCCCCAAGACAGAGACATCTACGAAGAAAGCCTCCGACGCTAAGACCGAACCCTCCAAAGATGTCGCTGCAGCAAAGGCTACACAACCCTCCGTTGCTGAGCCTAAGACTTTGACCGAGTTGGCTGCAAAGAAGGATGCAGAGGTCGACAAGCAAGAGGAGAAACAGGAGAAAAAACTGACGTTGGGACAAAAGATAAAACATGAGATCCAACATTACTGGGATGGCACAAAACTTCTAGCTACGGAAGTCAAGATCAGCAGCAAGCTAGCACTGAAGATGGCCGCCGGCTACGAACTTACCCGACGAGAGAACCGACAACTTCAGCGGACAGTTCAGGACTTGGGTCGTCTCGTACCATTCTCGGTCTTCGTCATCGTTCCTTTTGCCGAGGCCCTTCTGCCTATCGCTCTTAGGCTATTCCCCAACCTGCTTCCCAGCACATACGAGGCTCAACAATCCAAAGACAAGAAAGCCGCGACATTACGGGCAACCCGTAAGGAGGTCAGTTCCTTCCTTCGCGACACCTTGAAAGAGACTGGATTGCCTCTGTCGCCCAGCACGACACAAAAGGAGGAGTTCGCTACGTTCTTTCGAAAATTGCGCGCTACTGGAGAGCAGCCAAGCACGGACGACGTCATCAAAGTCTGCAAGGCTTTCAGGGATGACCTAACTCTTGACAACCTATCGAGGCCGCAGCTGGTATCTATGTGCCGATACATGAACCTGAACACGTTCGGCACGGATATCATGCTCCGATACCAGATCCGTCACAGGATGCGACAAATCAAGAGGGACGACAAGGCGATTAGCTTCGAGGGCGTTGACAGCCTTAACGTTGCTGAATTGCAGACGGCGTGCGCTAGCCGAGGTATCAAGACGCATACAGTATCGCCTGCCAGGCTACGGGAGGATCTCCAATCTTGGTTGGACTTACGATTGAAGCATGGCGTCCCTTCAACGCTGCTCGTGCTAAGCAGCGCTTATATGTACGGCCAAAAGACCGAAGGCGGATTCCACAGCCAAATCGAGGCCTTGACTGGTGTACTGTCGTCTATTCCTGAAGAGCTCTTCCACGAGATCGAACTTGAGGTGCACAACGCTGAGGGTGCCGCGACCAACAAGCAGCGACTCGAAGTTCTGAAGGAACAGCAGGATCTGATCGAGGAGGAGAACGAGCAGAACCAGGAGAACCAAGACACCGGTCTCGCCACACCTAAGGATGTGGATGACATCGATGAGAAGGATGACCGGGCTGCTTTAGCCGCCGCAGAGCAAGGTCTCGAAAAGGAGGTAGTAGGCGAGGCTGTCGACGCCGAGGCCGACCAGATCCAGGCCAAGGACGCGCAACAGGGAAAGAAGGTCGAGGAGGCGAAGAAGACCGAAAATTAAGAGGCGCCGGCACAGCTTATTAAAGGACCTAACCTACCTACGTAACTTAGATGGAGGGGCGTCAAGCGAAATAAAGAAAGTGTACGAAACGAAATGAACACACATAAACTCAAAAACTCAGCACCCAGCTATTTTACCCCCAGCATCGCTTCTCTTTTGTTTAAAATTAAATCACAACACAACACACCCACCTACCCTTTACATGTAACAGCCATGTATTATTTCCCACAGATCAATTCTCCAAGTTGGGACGACACGGCTTAGATTGCCGGTGTATCACAAGCGATTAAGAGTGAGAAGAGGGTGTTTGTTTGTGTCGGATGGATGGATGGGGGGGGAGTAGCGGTTTACTACATACATACATACAATTCCTGCCTTGTTCTTATTGGGGGAGCGGGAATTGGGGTGGGGAGATAGGGGGGTTTAACACTGGGCTGGGCTCTATTATAGAAGAAAGAAAGACATCTACATCATCATCAGCAGCATCATCGTTGTCTCTTGTCCTTAGCACAGTACTGTGGAATTGAATTAGGACGGCGGAAATAGAGTTTTTTTTGCTTGTGCGGATTCTTTTTTTTTCTTGGCTCTTATTTCCGCGATTTTTTTCTCTTTTTTCCCGGCTGTTTGGATTGACTCGTGAACTGACTGGGTGAAGGGGTTTTGATGCTCCGATGTCGTGGTGTCGAGTCAGTCGATACACGTGGGCCATTCCGGGAGAGTTTAAGAAGTAAAAGAGATGACATGTGACATGTGAATACCGGCAAATCAACCGAATCCACGGCCAACAGCCTGTTTTTTTACGTGGTTTAGGGAAAGGGAAACATGGCTGATTAAGGAATGGGCAGAGTTGCACGTCGTCGGCGCGATTTAGTTTTACGGTCGCAATTGCGACGAGGTACGGGCTTGGGGGTTGGAATTTGGGAAGGGCGAATATTTTAGTGTTAGTGTGTATGTATATTGGAATTTGCCCATGTCTATTATAAGTAGCATCGCGGAGAGGTTCTAGTAAGTTAGGTACAGTAGGTTAGGGGTGGTTGTTATCAATCTTGCTGCTACTGAACGCCAAGCTTCCGTCAACTTCAAGGTAGCGTGTAGCGTAACTCTTGGTAGGACTTCTATTAATCCCGATGCGGTTGCTCGCGCCTGTGGGGGTAGGGACCCGGCGGTCGGTGAAGGATGCAGGAATAGGGTATTTTTATATCTTATGTACTATGTGCGCGCATGACATTTGATGACGAGGGTTTATTTAATCCCTAGAGTATTTTAAAGGCTGCCGGCAAGGTGCCTCTGCTTGCTAAGGGGGTACGAAGTACAAAGGATGGAAAGGTTCGTTTGGTCGTGTTGGAAAGGGGAAAATGGCTGTTCTCAGCCTCAGCCTAACCTACCTAATCCAGCGTTTGCTAAGGCTTCTGGGGCTTCTGGGGGTTCCTAGCCCTGGAGGACCCAGGGGTTAGGGAGAAAAAAAGTGGAAACGCTGGCGCTGGACTCTATGCGGGACCCTTTAATACCCCCTGCTGCTTGCGAAACAGGGCTGCTCCCAGGGGGTTCGCAAGAGTAAACCTAACCTGGGAGCCCGTTGTTTAAGGGGGATGGGGAGGTGGCGTAGTAGCGCACATGGCTTGCCGGCCAATTAATCGTGTCCTGAGGGGCGGGAAACGTGCTGCATTTTTCTGCATTTTTGAAATATTAGGGATCTGCCCAGCAAGGCTATGGAGATCGCACGTTTGTTCTTTGTTCTCCCATGCAGTTTATGGATCTGTAAGTCTGTTATGTGCCCCTGGCGGGGCGGTCTTGGACCGGAGCCGCCTACGTTACATGAAGGGCTCTGAGCTTAAATAAAAATCCCGGTTTCCGCTTTCGGAAGGAGGGTAAGATGGGATCTTGTCTTGTCTTAGACTACTCGACTCTACCAGGTACGCAGTGATGAATTGGGGATGGGATGAGGAGGAGATGTTTTGTACTCTGTTACTTCCCGACCGATGTTACAGCTGAACGGAGACGGCCCCCTTCGAATTGCACGGCAGGGCTTGTTACCTGTTACTTGTTGCATTTGTTACATAAGACATACAAGACATGCAGGAGTGGCTGCTGAGCTGCAGAAGTCCGGATCGTGCACTTTGGAATAGTACAGGTAGGTTGAAGAAATGAAAGGCAAGGGGTAATATGAAGGGGCTTCCGGTTTCGCTTGCTGAGCTCATGTTTCTCGGGAATCTCACTGATTGTTTGAGGCTTTTTGGAAGCACGATCACCGTCGCGATGTTTGCTATCAATAAACGACATCTCACGTGTATTGACGATGTTCATCTGCTTCGTGTAGAGTACGTAATGCGGGAGAGTCAATAATTAATGTGAGTAAAGCGATCCGATGTTAGTTAATTAGTTCTTCAAGCACCAACAACCGTTTATGGCTTGGCGGGTGCTTATTTCGGTTTCATAGCCGGGTTGACAAGGTTGAATCTGAACAGCAAGCCCTTCGACCCCCTGCTCAGAATCCTGCTATCGCCCCGTCCAAAAATGCTACCATACCACACTGCCCAGGTCTAGGGATCTAGGGACCGTACGGCACAAGCCGATTCTAGTTCGAAAGAGACGAGATTAGATCAGATGATGGCGCCGATATATGGAAATATTGGGTGGGGAGGTGAAGGGGTAGTAGGAGCTGTCTGAAGTATATACACTCGCGACGGCCCGGCTGTCGAGACACACTTTCATCATGAGCCTGGTGCGCCGTGAGAGTTTCTTCGAGGAGAGCTTATTCGTTCTTTATACATATTCACTCCTTTACCCCACGACTCTGGCATCCTCCGGTCGGTATCCAAGCCGAGTCGACATTCATTCGTTTTAGTAGGTGATACGGAAAAACCGTCACCATGTACAGCCTCCTACCTCTCGTCTTGGCCTCCTCGTCGTTGGTGATAGCGAAACCTATCGCCGATGTAACGTCATTCCAACCCGTCGCTGAACGCGATGTTGAGCTCTTGCCACGATACGGCCCTCACACACGGGGTGTGATGATCAGACGTGATGCTAATAAGACTTTTGACTTGGGCTTTGAGGTCAATGATAAGACATTGTTCTCTGGGTAATTGCTCCAGCCCTACCCTTTTCATATATCTATATCTATATCTATACCTATATCTATATTTATACTAATGTGAAATATAGTTCATGGCCAGTAGCCACAGGCACAACTGTCTCTCTCGACCTCTCTTGTGTCGAATGCAAGACCTATGGCGAACTCAACGCGTTCATGGAGTTCCCGGACAACCTCGAAGAACTGCTGAAGGACTTAAAGGACTTCAATCCTTTCAACGATGCCAGCTTGACCGTTGGCTTCCAGGGCGTCGGTGCTCTCGTGGACCTTAGCGTCACAACCAAGGGTACCGGTCACTTCACCATCCCATTATATAAGTCTGAAACTCCTCTTGGAATCTCTGTAAGTTATTTCATGCCTCTTTCCTGAATCATCCTCATCTGGGAGAAAAGTTAGGAAATCAGGAACACTATATACTAACAAATGTAATAATAGGGACCCGGGTTCACAGCCGGTATTTCATTCGGCGTAGACCTCATCATCGGCGTCACAGCCGAGATCGAGACTGAAGGTGGTTTCGAAGTCACCATCCCCGATGGCTCGTCCTTTACCATCAACCTCGACGAAAAGGTTGGAAACAAAGCCAACTTGTAAGCTATCCCCTCTTTTCCCCAACCAGACCCCTTAAAAACGGCGACCATCTAACCTCCCCTCAGCAAAGGAGCTTCCGCACAACTCCTCCCCCTCTCCGTCGACGCGCCAGCCACAGTAACAGTAGCCCTGCGCCTCGAAGTCCAAGGCGGCATCGAGCTCCCCTCGAACCCGCTCATCGACGCCAAAGCCATCGCCGGCGCCTACATCAACATCCCGGAAGTGATTCTCGGCGAGCAATTCAGCATGCCACCCGCAAACGGCAGCGACTGCATCCTTCCCGTATCCGCAGAGATAAACATCAACGCAGGCGCCTACGTCGACATCGGCGTCGACATCGCGGACATCACGCTCGGTGACTACGACCCGACCGTCAGCACGACTCTCTTCGACGCCGCGACAAGCACCTGTTTCATTACCCTAGGCCAGGAGACATCCACGCCCCTCATCACCGGAACAGGAACCGGCGCCGCTGCCGCCGCCACATCGACAATCGCGTGTCCCTCTCCTTTAGTAACGTCCACAGCGACGACGACAAGCACGTACACCGTGACCTCCTGCGCGGCCGCCGTGGTCAACTGTCCGAACAGCCTGACGCAAGTCATCGTCGTCACGGACCCCATCACCCTCACGACATCTTCGTGCCCCGTCTCCGTCGCCTCCCTCGCCAACAACGCGCCGTTCGCGAACGCCACGTCCGCGGAGTATCTTACGCTTACGAGTTTGAGCGCGCCGGTGACGAATTCGTTGACTATCCCTACTTCGGTCGCCACGCCCAAGGATACGCTTATCACTGGATCCCCGTACGTGGCGGCGAGCTCGGCTTCGGCTTCGGTTTTGTCGTCGGTGGCTGAGGGCGCGAAGGAGGCGGTTACGAGCAGCTCCGTTACCGTGTCGGCTCGCACGCCGTGCTCTAAGGTGACGGCTTCGTCGTCGGTTTCGTCGGTCGCTTAGGAGGATCTAATTACTCATGAGTAGATTGCTAATTAGCTAGGCTGGGTGGATGGGATGTACCAAAACTTATTATGCGAAAAATAATATTCGGGATGACTACCACGATGTCGGGTTATGAGTTGGGTCGGGTTTGAAGTGTGTTTGAGTGTACCAATAAGAGATGAGATACCACGGGAGAAGGGATGGGATGGCTTTGATAGTCAAAGCTTACGAGAATTTCGTTTCTTATAAATAAATTTGTACCACAATGTATGACTACAGATCTACGTCCCCTATCCGAACGAAAACGTGCTACATGAATCCAAATCACTTATCTACATCTTTTAAGATAAAGGGGCAGTATCAACACCTACAACCCTAGGAATAATCATTCAAACCTCCCTAAAATTTTATTCTAGCGCTCGACCCTAGAAAATCGATGGACGCGTAAGTACCTCCCTATCGTACTGTACACAGAAATACAATGGCTATCCAGCCTATCCGCTTCCCCTTTTCCTACCCTAGCCGTCGATAGGACATCTATATTCCGCCTCGCGACCAAACTCATCCACTTCTCTATGGATGCCGTTCGCTTCCTGTTTCGCTTGTAGCGCGTCTAAGCAATCCTTGTGGTATATGTGCCTACAAGCCAGAACGACGAGCGGACCAAGAGGTTGGTCTCTCCGCTTCGCGTAAGAATCTCCGTTTGTCTCAACGACCTGGTCCTGAACGTCCTGTGCGCCGTTCATCACCTGCTCCCCTGATGAACCAAGGCCGCTGCCTATATCGGCACTCTTGCCCTTTCCCTTTCCCTGATAAGCCTCATCTTCTATCGGAGAATCGGCCTTACCTTTTCCACGAGCGATAGTCGAGTTGGTAAGTACCGCCTTCTTTTCCTCTCGCTTTTTATTCTCGATAGCCTGTTTCTCCTCCCAAGCCTCGAAAACGTTCCCAGCAACCCCCGGACCCCAGAGACGCTTCCCGCAAGCCTCACATGTAGACCCTCTAGGTCGCCACCCGCGCTGACGGAGTTCTACGGCTTGTTTGACGTTAACGAACAGCTGTTGTTCTAGTAGTCGATTGGAAAGTCCCAATATTGATTCTTCGTATGCATAAGCCGAGAATATTGACGTTAACACGGCTCGCAAGTCCGCAAGGTTAGGGGAACTGGCGGCTGCGCGAGTGAGGAATGCTCGAAGAATTCGAAGAAACGTCAGACTACCTCCGGATTTGGAAACGAGACGATTGCTAGCTAGGCCTGCACTCTCGGTGGATGTTGCCGTCATAAGTGCCGTGAAGGTGTGTTGTACAAGCGATCGCAAGAGCGCCACCAGTTTGTCGCTATCAAGAACCGGTATTGGTGAAGCTGTGCTCGAGACTTTGATTGGCTGAGACGGGGAAACAACCGACGATAGGCGCCGCGTAATCTGGACAGTGGTGTCGATCAATTCAAGCCACAAAACCTCATCAGGTGAAAGATCGCTGGGCGATGGTGATCCCCGCCGACCAATTGCATTAAGCTTCTTAGAGGTCTTCATCTGCCCTTGACATAACCATATGCCGACGTGTGTGTATTTTTGTAAACCCCTGAGTAACTCCTCGGCAGCTTCTTTGACATCAATGTCATCGGCATGGTCATCCGCATTTGCTACCAAGCCTTGAAGTGCTGATTCTAGTGTTTCTAGATGTTTCGTTAAACGACCCATAGCGTCTTGTACTTGTCCTTCTCGAGCCATAAGAATTACCACAGCATCGATAACCCCGGTGTCTTCCATTGTTGGTAATAACTTGTCAAGCCTAAGGTTTGTGGCTTGCACGATACCAACATAATCGGACACATGAGAAGAGTTATATTGACACATGAGTTGTACGTATTGCTCGATGAAATCTCTATCCAATACCGCGGTAGACTGCTCTGAAGTTTCGGAATCGGGCTCAAGGAGAGCTCTGAGGTAATCGTATTGTAATTCTGAGCCGTGTTCGAGTGAATCAAGGACAAATCTGTGTAAATCTGGCGCATATGTGGCTAGAGTTTGAGCAGCTCGAATTGGATCAAGCTCAACCAATTCCCGCGAGTGATGTTTGATAACATCTTGTACCTCTTGGATATATCTCTTTGGGAGACTAGGATGAGGCTTCAAGCACTCCGCAATGCATTCGAAAATTTCTGTCTGGTCTTCTGGGTCTTCGAAGTAGGTCTGCAATAACTGTGCATATTGCTTATCATTCCTATATATCCGTTTGAGGATGCGGTAGAAACAAGCCTTCTTAAACAGAGGAATCATTGTTGATATATCTGGTGGTTGATATATAGAAAGTAGATATTCCGCGCTTAGCTGGGCATCATCCGCCAGATCTAGTCCAGGGAAATGACATAGCCCTGCTAAGACCTTGTCTAAGGTAGAGCCGGGTATAAGAAGGTATTGAGGGAACTTGGGCAAGTTTCGGGCAATAAACATGTCCAAGTATATGGTGTCTGCAGGGTCAAAATCGTTTGGATTCATAATCTCGAGCAGAATTGAAACAACATATTGGCGATCAACTGTTAAGCCAAAAATTTGTTCTTCTGGTAAGTCTTTTCCAGTTCCACCATTGAGCTGCTTCTCCTGGGAATCGTTCAAGAATGAATCTTCAAACGCTTCGTTTAGCGCGCTTAAGAAGCTCGGGGCATCATATTGTAGTATCATCCTGAGGTACGGAAAAGACGGCTCATCTGTCTGCGTTGGTTGAGTGCGAAATATCTTGCCACTACCTTTCGGCCAGACTATACTCTTTCCAGAAAAGAGAAACCAGTATAGCTCAGCTTTGGCCTGTGATGCCACTCCATCCTGCATCCTCTCACCCGTAGGGTATATCCTCCCAGTCAAGGTGTATGAAAGATACGGAAACATCTTAACGGCATTCACTCCGTGATGCTCGTGCTCCATGAAGTTCTCAGAAGAGTTTTGCATCAGGGGTATTAAAAGGGTAAGTAGGTCAACGAGAGGCGTGATATAATCAAGCAACGCTTGGTTCCAGACGTATATAAGGGCATCGTAGAGACCATGCTTCTTACAAAGTGAAGTAACCTGGTCGATGTCGAGGGTGGCCGTTTCCATGTGACATATCACCTCTTCTAGTCGACTTTCCCAACCCCTACTAACAAAGTGAGTAACCATCGCTTTGACGGCGGTTGGTGGCACGGTTGATATCGTCTTTTCTAGAATGTATGGCTCCAACACCTCTAGAAAGATGCTCTCAGCATCGCCATCTTCGTACCATTCATACATCTCATCGAAGAGGAAGTCGAGGTCCCCTACGCTCTGACAAGCAATAAAACAGGTTTCAGTAAGATGCCGTAGCTGCTGGTCGTCCACTGAGGATCTGTTCTTTTGCCGTTGACCGAATACATATTTAAGGGATGCGCTCATTATCTCCATCACCTTATCACGTACCATTCGATGTCTTAAAGTAGCATCTTCAGGAAGACCAACCGTCAGCTTGTTAGCATCTCCCGTATAATACGATGTCGCGAGCTGAATTGCCCCAATATAATCACCATTCTCCATCAAAGCTATGAGTCGATCCGCCCAGTTGGACAACGCGCCAATTGATACGTCGTTGAAACCTAACAGGAAGATGCGCCCCTTATATGCTTTGAGACTCATGTAGAAGGCATCCGCAACGACGCCGTGCATAGAGGTGTCGTCTTCATCAAGTTGCTCTACTAGATTGTGTAGCTGGCTGGAGAAGAGATCAGCGTGGTATATGTACTTGTGGATAAGATCAAAAGCTTCTGTCATCCTCATCGACCGATCTTCAAGGACAATAAGCCTTTGCGTAATTGTTAGAACGGTTAAAACGGAGCGACTGAGCCACTGGACGGCCACGATTGCTTCCTCGCACTTCCATCTGGAACGTGCCTTGAATTTTAGAAGTGGTGGCTTGTCTTTATCGTCCGATGGTATCTCATCCACATCTAGTACAGTGAGTACATTGGACCAGCAGTATACTAGCTTCACCTTAGACATCGTGCTACCGGTGCTTGGATCTGGTACTTTTAATTTGACTGCAGGAAACCAAGCCAAACAACCGGTCATGGCACTATGGGGTGCTACATCTTTTGGTCTGGCTGATTTGTGCTGGGTTTGCGCAATTGGGGTAGTGGAGACAATAACAAGCAAATAAGGGGTGAGCATTGCAGTAAGGCCCATTGTGTCTGTCGCTCGTTCTACATTTCCAAGAGGTAATGAGGAAAAGCCTAAGACGGTGCTGGGCTTAAGAGGCTTGCCTGATGCAGGAGGTGGCGCATCGGGGTATCGGCCTAATATCCTTACCGTCTTGACCGTTCGTCCAAGGGCGCCGGTACCCCGAGTAGCAAGATGAGAAAACGCCATGCCGCGGTCATCAGCAGAGACCAAGGCGGTATGTCTGGTACCTAAGAATCCTAGATGCGTTATAGATACGTGCGGCATGTGGCCATCCATTGTCCGGTGTTGTAATTGAGAATCATCGAGAGGCGGTATATGCAGAAATGGCCTGGAGGCTCTGCTGGTGTCCCATGTGAATATGTTTCCGCTTGAGTGACCACCAGCTATCGTCGTGTAGTCGGCGGATATAGCAATTGCGGTAATCGGACCGGATTCAACAGCTATAACATATTAACATGGGAACGTGACAATTTCGAAAACAGTAGCGTACCTTTAGTCCCTGGTCCGATAATCATTTTTAAATTTTGGTTATAATCAAACATTAGTATTATGCCTTTGGTGGTTCCCAACACGATCGAAGCAGACACAGCTATACACGTAGGGGAACCCAAGCTACGTTTTCCAGATTCAGAAAAAGCTTGCCCATTTAATTTCTTAAGTTTCGTCCATCGTACGACTTCCCACGGGGGCGTAGGAGTTTCGGCATCGCCCACTTCTAAGAAAAATTGACTAGTCAGGGACGCTTGTCTGCTGTGTCCGGCGAGGAAAGCAGGTGATCCTGGCCGTGGGGAGAGCGCGGATGACGGGGAGGATATACGAGATTGGAATCGTCGGTCGAAGGGTCTAAACGAAGGTGCCGGACTATTTAAGCCGGGGCGCGAAGCTAGAGATGGGACTCTACTACTCCCAGGTGAAGATATCATAGAACCCTAGGAAAGGGGTTAGTATAAGTCCTCTTGATAGCATTATAGCATCGCCTACTTGAAGCGAGGGGGAATCATCTGGTACCGAGAGCAGTGAGTCTATTGGACTTCCGACTCTTCGAGGTATGCCCTCAGCTGATCCCGCTTCCGACGCATCATCGCGATCATGCAGCAGTTGGCGATACCGATTTGCGATAACCCCATTCCCTGTAGGTTGATCGGACACGATGCTTTGTTGATCTTCCTCGGCATCGGCTATCTCTTCATGTCCCTGATCTCCTTTAATTGTTTCTTCGTCGCTCGAAGCCGCGTCCCCATTTTCTCCATTTGGAGATAGATCTAGATGATCATCGTCCATGTTGACAGCCCCATCTCTCTCCGAGAAAGGCAAGCTCATCGAAATATCTGCATCGGTCGCATGACTTCAAGAGTAACTATCGATCGTAATACTTCGTCGCGTCGTAACGTCTAGAAATTGAGTCGTTTAATCGTTGCCGGAGTAGTCGGTTCTTCAAAGTTGCGTAGTAAGCTAGTAAGCTAAAAGCTCAATTACCAACCTCACAGCTCTATCGAAAACCAAGATTCGGATCGTAAATATCGTAATGGAATTGCTGGATTCTATTTTTTCGCGGAACGCGGATTATCTTTTTGTTGAATTAGAGAGGTACAGACAGTATGTACAAGAAAGGAGTAGCACAGATAAGTTTAGCTCTGGGCTTGATATGATTATCGCAGCTGCCTCTGAATCCATTCACTGCCTTACGTACATAGGCACCTAGCCAAGCTAGCTCAGCCTTATTATTAGCAAACATACCAACTGGAAACACCACCAATCAGCGGTTGTTATCCGCTAAGAAGCGCTGAGGGATAGGCGATGCACGAGCCAACATGATGCAGCTGGCGAACCCAATTTTAATAGAGACCCTTGCCTATTCGCTCAAATCCCTGCGCCTAGGCACCTCGATATTTTCTAAACTTCCAGTGCCTTTTAAGATTCAAGTCGCAACCTTCAAACATCGAGCTTTCCATTTACACCATTGTCAACATTCGCTACCTCTATATAAGCTATAATGTCGTCCATAGGACCACAGTTACCGCCACACCTTTCCAAGCGCAAGCGCACCCCCGACGACGAATCCCCAGAATCTCCAGCAGCAAAGCAACGAGCTGCAGGCCGCAACCAAGATGAAGTAGATCTCAGCAGCGACGATGAAGATGACTACGGGCCATCCGCACCTGCGCCTGCACCTGTACCCCCGACAAAAGGCCCTATAGGACCTTCCTTACCACCTTCAAATAAAGACGAGATCGAATTAGAAGACAGTGACGATGATGCCATCGGCCCATCTGCTGCTCCACCGCCTTCCACAGCAAATCCAAAACGGTCTGTAGGGCCTACACTCCCACCCACAAACCACGACAAAATACCACTACAGGACGCCTCTTCAGACGACGAAACAGGATCAACACCCGCACCAAAACCCTTACCAGCACCTCCAAAACGCGTACAAGGTCCCGCCCCACCACCAGCTCCCCTCTCCGAACGTCCCCCAGACCCAGACTCAGATTCCGATTCCGACGACGACTACGGCCCGGCCCTCCCAACATCAACCTCTCACCAAGCGCGCCAAACCGCCGCCCTCGCCGCCTCCACAGCCCGCGCTGTAGAAGAAGCCGCTCGCCCACAACGCGACGACTGGATGCTCGCACCCCCCACCTCATCAGGGTACCGCGCCCCCGATCCAACTAAGCTCAAGAACCGGCGTTTCAACTCCGGGCCACGGACCAACACCGACCCTAACCATAACAGCGGCGGCGGGGGTGAGATCGCAAGTATCTGGACCGAAACCCCGGAGCAGAAGCGCAAGCGTCTGGAAAACGCCGTGCTGGGGCGGGAGACTGGGTCTACGCAGACTACGACTACTACTACTGGAAATGGCGCTTTGGCTGGGAAGAAAGAGGATTTAGATCCCGAGCAAGCGGCGCGGATCCGGTCCTTCACGGAAGCCACGCGCGGGAAGTCGCTGTACGAAGAACACCAGGCGTCGCGGAAGGGGCGGCAGCTGGCTCCCGACGAAGAGGAAGACGATCCGAGCAAGCGGGCCTTCGACCGCGAGAAGGACGTGCGGTCTGCCGGGCGTATTAGCACGACGCAGCGTCGGGAGATGATGAGTCGGGCTGCGGATTTTGGGGGGAGGTTTGCGAAGGGGAAGTATTTGTGATGTGATATGACGAAGGTATATAGGCGAGTATGCAGGTAAGGGGTAGGCAGGGAGATGTGTATATAATTACATACTTGCGCACAACAATAGGGGAAGGGAGAGACTGGATTTGGACGTTGACTTGAGATACCCCGTTTATGTATATATGCTAGACTGCAAAAATTCGACAATATACTCATCCACAAAACACATACGACAGTATTGATTGCACCAACTTCTTACATCATAACCACTCAAGCATAAAAGTATTGTCATGTCGAATAATAAATAATTATTCTCGCGTTCTGCTGTCTGCTAGTCCTCAGCACGGGATACATTGATAACGTTGCCACTTGTAATGGCCAAACAACCACCAACCAACCCTCCCTCCATCAGAGCGGATAAGTAACACATTCCCTAATTCGAACATTCGAGCGTCGTCTCCCACTAGCTCGCCCATGCATGTAACTAAACTACCTAGTACTGTAACAACAACTCTCCTCCGGGGAAAAAAATAAGCCATTGCCAATCAATGTCCGCCTGCTGTGTACCCTCGAAAAAAACTCGAAAACACCGCCTACTCCTACAAAATGCAAGTGACGCCTCCCAACAAACCCAGGCTCGGCTCAGCTCAACTCAGCCCCCTTCTCGCGAGCGTGGGGTCCGAAAATCGAGCCCTTTTGAAACCCGGGTTATGACAATGACGAAGTGTCTCAGGTTTTCCTTTCAGACATCGCCAACGCCGTGTAACAAAAGGTCAGCCCCTCGAAACTCTGACATCTGTGCTCCAGCCTTCCTGCTTGGTCTACCTAATCTTTTGCGTCGGATCGGTAGATATTAGCGGAATATCGACAGTAGTAGAAAAAATGAAAAGGGGAAATTTAGAGCAGACAATAAGGGGGGGTATGAGGATATGCTAGCTCATTTCGCGACGTTCGTGTACATGATATGATCGAAAAAGGGCCATCATGAAACAATGCAACATTTATATATTCCGGTGATTAAGCCGACGGTCTATGGAGATTAGAAATTCTTAATTCGCTGTAGTTGCTGATGGCCGTACACCTGCTTCCAACTGTGACGGCGTAGTGTTTGCGGCGCCGTTAGCACCAGAGGCAGTGACTTCATTAGCCTCGGCTGCTTGCCCGTTCCGTTCCCTTCGCATCAGATCATTTAATCTGAATGGTGGGAACCGACTGCGAACTCTCGTAAAAATACCTGGGTTATCCGACGCGGCCGGCTGTGATTCAGATTGGTTTCGTTGATAATCTGCGCGATTTCTCTCCCATATTCGAGGTTGTCGACTATAATTGGATGATTCCGTACCCGCCGCACCCACACCTCCGAAGCGACCCGGAATCATACCACGCGGGCCTCCCCGGAAATTACTCCACGAAGTAAACGTACGTTGCGGAGACCTCGGCAAGTTCATACGGCCGTTGTTTCGAGTCGGATCAGCGTTAGGGGATGTAGGGCTAGTCGGATCTCCGTCTGCAGGAGGCGGACGGGGTTTGGGTGTATAGTAGTCGGCCTTGCAGAGAGGACAAGAAGCTCTCCGGTTGGTTAACCAGGGATCGATACAAACTGCATGGAAAGCATGACCGCAAGTCAAACCACGGATATCATCGTCGTCCTCGAGTGTGTCGATGCAAATGGCGCACGTATCGCCCTGTGTACCAACAAGCTCAGGAGGCAAGGCAGCATCTATGTGCTCATCCTCGTCATCTTCATCGATGCTTGGACGGTGATCGTGATCTTTAGTAAGACCGCTTTCGACAGTTCTCGATTGGGTAAGCGTATTTTCGGCAGCGGCATTATCATCGGGTGTGTTGTCCTGGATCCCCGGGCTGGGGTTCGGCTTCTCGTGATCTGCAGGTTCCGGTGTAGTAGTAGAATCATGATGTTCTTCAATATGGGACGGTTCCTTAGATGGGATTTCTGGCACGACACCTTCGACGCTCATTACGCTATTAGCGCGACTTGCTGGTGCAGATACGCCGCCGGCGGTTGGTAATCCTTCTCTTGCACGTGCTGACACCCAGGCCTTATATTTCATCATAGGGAATTTTTCATTGACTTCATCCATTGTCATTAATTTCTTCTCGCGGCGCCGTCTATGCGGCCTTGCGGGCATATTCTCGAGGTTGATGGGCTCTCCATTTTCATCCAACCCTCTCAGCTGTCGATTTCGAGCGTTATATCTGAAACAATACTTTACGCCGACAATAATCCTATTTTATAAATTAGAACAACACAGGGGGATACAACCATAGACTGCATCGTCAATAATGGCTCACCATAGGTTAGTGAAGACGACGCCAAACCCCAACGCAACAAAGAATAGCAAAGGAGAGCTAGTCGACGATTGCCCACTATTGTTATTGTTATCGTTGTTGCTGTTGCCAGCGGATGGGTCCGGGGATGCGGTCGGCGAAGTCGTCGATGAAATGGAACTGACGGATGATGTGGGAGATGGCGTCGCAGAATTGCTTGAGCTCAATACCGTAGAAGTGGCCTGTCGGATTTGATGTTCGACGGCTCTTGCGACCAAATGGGCGCCATCCGCCACGACTTGATTGAGGGCGACCATCTTCGCAAATGGAAATGCCTGTTAGAATTTCAATTTCGGGGGCAGCCGATTTATTGTTCAAGCGAGGAGGTCATTGGCAAAAAGCCTCGACTTGGTGGCCGGAAATGGACAGATGATCCTATCAACAAGGTCGTACCCCGAACTTCGATGCCATTTACTACCAGAATCGCCCGAATAGAGATTGTCCTGAATCAATTTAGAGATGTCGGCAACTAGGGAAGTGTGCACGATATTTGTCGTCTTTGTTTGTCAGTTAAGTCCCAAGAGCCAAGATCCAAGGTTGAGGAAAAAAGATGGCAAAATGACAAAACGACAAAATGACAAATGATGCCGACCGTTCCAGTAGTAGCGGCAGCGATAGCGCCAAGTATAGGCGAGTTGGAAGGAACAATAGTGTCTTGAAAGTTAGAGGCGTTAGTTCGGTCTTTAGCCAAGGGGATGGGTGGAGAAAAGAAGAGGTGCGACCGCAAAGGACAAGGGAATTAATGGGGGGAAGGGAAGGATTTGGGGGGTGACAGTCCTGTGATTGTAATAAACTGCAGTTGCGCAGTGCGAGGAGGAGTGCGCAAGCACAGCCAGAACAACCAAAACCAGAACAGCCAAGTGCGGCCAAGTTCAAAGACGGAACTGGCCAGACGGTTGGATCGGGGCTGGGGACGGCTGGGGCGGTTTTGAACTTTCGGCTTGAATGATAGGTGGCGGTGGGTCTTGGAATTAGCCAATAAAAAGGTGGTCTCAGCGCCTAGGAGAAGGAGCATGCATTTCTAAGCCGAACAAGGAAATGGAGATGCATCTGTACCAAAAACTACCCAGGCATTTTAGTCAACCCCGTCAACCCCGTCTCGGGTCATGATTTTAGGCCATGATAAATAAACAAGAGATATCAAATAACGAATGATTACAATTATAAGAACTCGTCAGATGCATGAGTACATATGGTGTGGGCGGCAGTAGCAAACAAAAACGAGTACACCTTACTGTACTAGGTACTCTACATCAAAGTCATCGTGCGTACCTGATGTTCAGGTGAGTTGGCTGATTACATCATTAATTGTTCATACATGTAGTAATATAGGTGGGAGCAAGGAAAAGAGATCGGCAATGTGACTTGCAGATTGTGGATTAATGGCTTTTCTATTGGTTCCAATCTATTGAATTTGAGTTTCGAGACGGACAGGGTCAAAACGGTAATCAACGTTATGCTAAATTTCAAGTTGCGAATGCTAAAAGGTACTTACAAGGTATGTTCATACTTGGCGTTGTACAGCATAAGAATAGTTTCGGGACGTCACTAAATATATACTATTTTCAGTTCTTACAAAGCTTAACGAAACCCTTCCCGTAGTTTCGGCATTGGTGACAATAAAAATAAACAAGAATATGTATTGAAATCTCCTAGAATACACATACGTACGTGCGTATGCATATCGCAACCCGAAACGTATTGTTGTTGGTCGCGCAGATAATTCTAGATCTACAGTAAGTGACCAGATGGTTGGATGGGCGCTTAGATACAGGCTAGCGTACCCCTGAAGCATTACTAGCATAGGCACTTGGACGGATGTCCCCATTGTCTCGTGTCGCTGTCGAACACATCGCAAGCTTCCAAAGTTACCAGAACGAAATGGAAACAAAAAAAATGAAATTGTACTTGCTAGAGCATTATATCGTGTTGCCAGTATAAATTATCTGTGTTACGATTATGCAATTTCGTCAGGCCATCCTGTGGGAGCACATGTACACAACTCTTCCATGTGAGCCTGTTATGTTCTGAATGGGCGGATAACATTGTATAGAATGATTTTACGATGTGTCTACCTGTAGGTCAAGTTCAACACCAATTGTTCGTTTTCTTCAATCGTGAGTCGTAATACCTGAGGCTGCATAGCTGCATATTGGCATCAATGCTCGGGATCCCGAGACTCCCGCCGCTTAGTGAACATCGGAATCTAATTGAGGAATTAGAGATCTAATGACTCTCGGTACTACGTAAGCGTTGCAGGGTCTGAGTTCCTTGCACTCATTCGAGCATGATACAAAACCCGTATATAGTACAGTAAGACGCGCCAGCTTGGTGGTTACTATCAGATTTATGTAGTATCGTGTCCAGCTATGATACGGGTGAAACTGCCAGCATTAGCTTGTCACAAAATTTATCCATACAATACGCAATTGCAAGCCCCTGACTTCATTCAAAGTCCTACGCTTATGAGCGACATATTATGTGCCGCTCAGCTCCAAAATAATTCGAAATAACGTTCGAAATGTTTGCTCTGAAATAATTTGGAATTGGCGACGACCGTAACTTAAATTTAGTTGGATGATTCCCACATGTCAGTAAGAATGCGGCTATGTTGTTCTAGTAGTAAGTCTCGGCCATCTTTATTGCGCCGGCAATTTGTCTATGCGGCCCTTGTTAGTATTCCACGAATCATGGAAATAGTGCCGGTACAGTATCAAAAGAGGATCTCTTACCTGTCTGGATTAGGTCATCCGTGCCACATGCGCCAAGCTAATGATCGGTATTAGACTAACGACGCCTCCTAAACTTCAGCTTTTAATATTGGTGAGCTTTGTCTTTATTCAGTCCACTGCGTCCACTGCCGTCTTAACGCACCAAGCCCCATCTTACAGGTCAAATTCTAGACAGACTAAGCTAAAAAGAAGCGATTCGACGGACTGTCAAAGACTCTTCACATCGACAACCCTTTCATGATACCCTGTCCTCGTTTCCCATACCTCTTTCCTGTATAGGCAATTGGCGAAGCTAGACGGACATCTCGGTTTGGCAGTGCTCTGCTAGTGCCTAGAACTGTGACAGTCGGCGATTCGTGCCAAGTACGGCCTCTAGTATTTGTCAATGACTAGGCCAATAGCACGCGAAACTGAAACCAAAGGGTGACGAGGCTACCAAGAGTGCCGAGCGCACCATAGAATAGAGATATCATGCAGCTTTAAAAGCAGATACGAGAATTCGTAAGTTGAAGTCTGCCCTATCTCCTGTTTCGACTGGGCTGTTTTGGATCTCATGAACATTGACTTAGATTGTCAAACGTTTTGACAATTCTTTAATTGATTTCCCATCTGGTTGATTCAATCACTTATAGATGATTGTCGTAAGTTATAGTTGTCCCATATGTAGGTATGTACCGATATGTATCATCACATGTGGGACAGTGGGAGGAGTTGGGTACGACAATCGCATTGGTGGTTGTGGCCATAGCGGTCGTTAATGAGATCATCTATGGGCAACAGACGGCCAAACCCGATTCTATGGAGTCCATGGCTACAACGTCGGAATATTGCGATTTGCTTCAAAAAGATTGAGACTATTAGTCATTCTCTCAATTGCGATATGTAAAAGTCCAACCTGTAAAAAAGATTGGTTGCTGTTTGTAACATACTATGGAATGTACGTACTCTGTATTTGGCGTTGAACCTGGAAGCTCCACTAAGTCCCACTAGCCCCGCGGCGTATAGTCGATCTTTCCAACTGATCCGGTAAAGATGGGGAAGCTACGTACCTATTTCGTACCTCCGGAATAGCAGATTTAGCAGTCGATCACCTTATTTTCCTTCCCGCTTTCCGAAACTTCACCACCGTAACCGAAGCCGAAACAGCTTTTTCAAATTCTTCCCCTTAGCTACCGATTTCGGCAATCCTATCCCATCCCCCGAACACACCATCACGCGATTCAACTACCCAGCTAACCTCTCCACATTGCCGAGATGGCGCCCACCCAGCTTCCGGCTTCCGGAAACCCTTTGTATGTGAAAGTCTTTTACGTGGACTAGTGGCTGAGCAGCTGTCAGCGCCAACATTCTTCCGAAGCTTCCGCGCTAACTGGATGGAATCATCAGGGTCTTCTTTGACATTACTCTCGGAGGTAGGCCTATCCCCGCCTAAATTTTCATCTAGAAATCAATGATGGATCCATTGATTGATCCTGAAGGATATCACGTGATCCAATCGACATACATACGTCTGCTCATGCTTGTGTTCATGTGATTGTCTCTTTATTCGCTTCTAACTAGTAGTAGGTGAGCCTCTTGGCCGCATTACCTTCGAACTTTTCAAGACCGTCGTGCCTCGTACTGCCGAAAATTTCCGTCAATTCTGTACCGGCGAGTACAAGGATCGAGGTCAGAGTAAAGGATTCAAGGGAAGCAAATTCCATCGAATTGTATGCCCCCTCGAGAGAAGCATCTAGGAGTCACGTCACACTAATAGCTCTTAGATCAACAACTTCATGATTCAAGGCGGCGACTTCATTAACGGTGACGGTAGCGGAAGCACCGTAAGTCACTCAGGGGGAAGAAGTTGAAATAAGCGCTGACTTCTCCTTTTAAGTGTATCTACGGCACACAGTATTTCGCGGATGAGAATTTCTCTCTCAAACACAACCAGAAGGGCCTGCTATCTATGGCCGTAAGTTATTCTAAGTCGTAACCTCCTCGTCAGCACTAATCATATATCAGAACTCCGGTCCCAACACTAACGGTTGCCAATTCTTCATTATCACTGTACCTTGCCCCCATCTTGATGGAAAGCACGTTGTATTCGGCCAGGTCGTCGATGGTATGGAAGTTGTCGATATGATTGAGAAAACCAAAACTGGCCGTCGTGGACGAGATACCCCCGACATTGACATCATCATAGCTCAGTGTGGCGAGATGTGAAAGAATAAACCCTTGAATGAGCCAACAAGCCCCACGAAAAATTGATGATTTATTACGCCGATGAAAATCAGTACATGTAGACACTAAAGGTAAGTTCCCAAGATTATTAGGTACTTAATTCAATACATCGCTGATATTTTATTAATCCAGATCATTATCCCGCAATTATCTAGAGATATGAAGAATAGTTCCTGCTGAAAAATTCCATAATAGGATAACAGTACGCTTCATATTTATTTTACTTGTTTCCAAGCCTCCCACCGTCCTCCAGTCTTATGGCACATAGATTGATTAATATGCCGTAGGAGCCAGGCCCCCTTATTGGAATTATGACTTCACATATCCCAGAAATGCACCAGGGGGACTGATCTGTATGCCGTTCTAATAGCGGTAATGTGCTTACCTTCCTTGGTGTTCAATATGAGGGTCGTGTTGTAGGATACTCATCGTGCTCCTTCCCATCCCATCCCATCATTCCAATCTCGGGGATACTGAACCAAGGTGTAGTCTTCGATCCTCACCAGCCCTGATATCATCGTTACGAAGGAGGCAAACTCTCCAGCCTCAATCCATAGTATCCTTCGAGGCTTTCCTGGTTCGGGTTGCGTTAGGAAGTGAATCAAATCTCCGAAGTGCACGAAGACTTCGTCGAGAGGTCCGTGATATACTGATGCTAAATCATCGCAGCCTTCGAAAAAGAACAATATCCCACGGGGTATGACGTTGACTAGAGCCTTGATGATCCTTATAGCTACAGGGATATCAATGGCGATTCCCGTATGCCTTGGCTCATATAAATGCAGACTGTTGAATACTTCTTGTGATAGTACCATTTCTGGATCGTGGAATCTCCTCGGTAGGAGATCGATAAGCTGCACGATCATGCTGCTTACGAGTGATACAAGCTTAGCTTGTAGTGTGGAATGCCGCACCTGGAACAGTCGGTTGCTGCCAAAAAACCAAGTACAGGGAAGGTGACGGACATTTCGTATGGATTGTAAGAGTTCATGAGAGAGATTTAGAAATCGATCTGAATAGAAAGGTAGTTGGATGAACAGAACCTTTCTTTCTTGGGCGTTCACCAAAGCGTCGGTGGCGTCATATATCTGTCTCGGTTCGACATATGTCACTAATCGTACCTGTCGTTCCCCGTCGTCGTAATTATTGTTGATTTCTTGCGCATACCGACGAATATTTATCCTCTCTTCCATGATTCCACAATGTTTCTCCTCGCTGAATGGTTGGTGGATTGTGAGCTTGCAAGGGGAAGGTAGATAATTATAAATATGAAATCTATAAGCAGCCAAATGTGTCATGAGTACTATTGTGATGTAATTTTATTTCGGATTATCAGATGAAAATAACAAACAAATCCTAGCTTGGTCACCAGTTGATACTACATCTATTACCACTGCGCCTAATATCATCATTTGCTATCATTCAACTTAACCAAATCACAAAGCTACTATGTACTGCAAAGGAAATTATAATGGCCAATGTTATTAACAATAGCTTTTTATAGTGATGAACATACGAAACTTGAAACTTTCTCGAAGTGTGAGTGAGGGATGGGGCGGTATTCTTGTTCATATCCGTAATGCTCCAAAGCGTCTGAAAAGGCACATTTGGGTTGACGGTTTCACCTCTTCCTATGCAGATGGATTCTTTTTACATACCTAGTGAGTTGCTATGAGTAACTAGGTAGGTACTATTCTAAAGACCTAAATGTACTGTGAAGAGTCACCCTTTCATGGTATCTTCAACTACTAGATATTCGTCGCTAGGTAACATAGCGAAACTACTACTGGCGCTTTACCCTTGAAATTCCTTTCTGTACATAAATTTGTACCAATATTCCACTTGTTAACCAACATTATCCACCAGTGCATGCCGCTTTCAATAAAGGAAATGGATACCTGATGATATAACCGCTTTCTATCAACCAACAAGTCTGCAACAACGGGATTATGAGCGAAGTCGAGAATATGGCGCACCAGGAACTGGTGTTGGCAGAGCGAGCCCTACACGCATTCTTGCACGTGTATAGCAGATGGTATACACATCAAACCCCTATCGACTACCTAGGGGAACTTCTTGGGCCGCCACCAGGTAAGAAAGCTTGTACCATATTCGTAGTAGATTGAAATATATGTGGCTAACTATGAATAAATAGGCGCGATCGACGAGCGAACAGAAGACCAAACAAGACAAGAAGTCTACCACCAAGCGCGTCGTCTCCAAGATCCGATCCAATTCGACCCTCTTTATCTGCGAATCATCGCCCTTATTAGGTACCCTTTGGATATCTCAGATGACTTCAACCAGAGCATCAAGATGTGGATTGCCTCCAGAGGTTCTCGCTTCTTATGGGCTGAAGGCCGAGCGAGCCGTCTCGTCCAAGTCCTCACACTCCCTCGAGTCGGTATCAACCTTTGCGGCTATGCTTACGAAGCAGGACTACCAGTCGCTATTTTCTCCATGAATGGTCGTCCTATCATGGCCCCTGGATCTCCTATCCGTGAGCGTGCGCCCCCTGTTGTTGATCTCGTTTACTCCTTGATCCGACAGCTTGTCTCACACCTCCCCCAGAGATTCGAACGACCTGGAACATTGGATTCGTGGCACTTTCAGAGACTCAATGGAACCATCGCAAGCCTTGAACCGGCGTTGGAAATGCTCGCCGACCTCCTGGAATACATCCCACCCTTCCTCATCTGCATCATTGATGGTCTGGACAAGCTGGAGAACAATGAGACTGTACCATACCTTGATGTACTGTTGGATACATTACGTGTTCTGAGCAGAGGAAAGAAGTTCAAGTTTCTATTCACCACATATGGTCCGAGCCAAGTACTCTCCCGAAAACTCATTCCCGAAGAGCATGTGGGCAACGTGTTCCTACAGCCAGAAGCTTAAAGTCGGATTAAGGATCAAGAACATGGGGAATGGCGGGGGTGAAAGGTTGTAATAGGGAGCCTACCTCTTAGTTAGCTGTGTATAGGTAATGACGATCACCTATAACTATTAGGAAACTGTATCGCCACGCCTTTCTGGAGATACGGCCTGATATTAGTAACTAGGCCGTATCAGAGAGTTATCAATGATGCAAACTTCTTGTGCATTCGTCATCCTAGGTGATTGGTTCCTAATTTTATTGGATGATTTCTAAGTGTTAATTAGCTTATTGTCCATAATTGTGGCACTGAGCATGTTTGGATATTAATGACAGGATATTTATTCTAATCGATATGTTCCCAAACATTGTGAAACTTATCAAGATGGAAATTGGAAGCCTGAAATTTCCGTTGGAATCTTGCCGCAGCAGTAGGGGTGCTCGCTTATCGATCCCGAGTTGTGGATTTTTGAAAGGAAACGAAGGGAAAAATCAAAATTAGGGGACTAAAAAAAACAAATGTCAAAGTTTATGGATGGGATGAAAGTAAATGCAAACATGGAATATTCTATGTATTATACATTGAAGTTGATGGATTACTAGTAGTTATAGAGCTTAAAAAAAGGGGTTGCTTATATAATAATATTCGTAACAAGGTTCGTTGCGAACTGACCAATTTTGAACTCTTCGGTTCCAGGGCTTTCTATATCATACCGTCGGTCCCGGTGACTTTTAAGTTGCGACGTTTCACAGCATCATCGACACACGGATAGCGACATACCTGGGAATCACCAAGTGTGGTTGACAACACATACTGTGATCCAGCCATAACAAGCCACGGCGGGCAGCCACCCAGACTGTTTCCATCTCGTACCTATTAAGCCTCCGCCTACCCATATCTTACAGTGAGTCATTGTACCATGCTAGCCGGACATATAATGTCTATTTAAATTCCATGTCATTATTAGTTATCGAGTATGACTATCTAATATAAGTTAGGGGACAGTGAATATCATCTTTTTCGAGTACCTAGGACCTAGCCATCATGGTAAGTAGATTTAATCGGAATATTTCGTTGGTTCTTATATGTTTATAAAGCCTCTCTCAGGACTTCTCTGAAGATGCCCCTAAGTGCCTATCCTGTCGGCAACCTGGCATTTTAAAAATAACCGGCTCATCGAATGTCAATGGTAATGCAGGGCGACCATACTACCGCTGCCAAACTTGCAACAAATTCATCGTATTCGCTGATGAGGCGGGTAATTCCTCCTCCAATCCGGAGTGCGATTGTGATGTTCCAAGCAGGAAGAGTGTGGCCGGACAGAATTCAACGCAACCTGGAAGAGAATTTTTCACTTGCCGGACTAGGAACTGTGATTTCTTCGAATGGGCCGAAGAACACCTGCCAGAGGATTATTATATGAGACTGTATGGAGAAATGGAGGAGGATATGGAGCAGGAGGAGGAGGAGGAGGAGGATGAAGTGCCAGAAGAACCAATCGATGTGTCGGATGACGAAGAGCCGCTAGAGGAGCCAATCGATGATATTGGTTTCCATGGATTCAATGGAGAAGTGCCACTGGAGTCAATCGATGAGTGGGATGAAGAAGAGTCAGACGACGAATGGGATGAAGAAGAGTCAGACGACGAATGGGATGAAGAAGAGTCAGACGACGAGTAGGACGAAGAGGTGCTAGAATGATATTTCGGCAGTCAAGTATATGTGTACAAGGACCAGGAATTATCAAATCCAATAACAATAGAGCAATGAGTATTTGGTGATACCACAACTGATTTGCCTCCTACTTGTTTAGGTACCTAGGTACTTATTGCTAAATGATACCTCTGATGATCATAAATACCTAGGTACCAAAATAGAATAAGTACTTAAACTTGCCATTCTCTCAACGGCCATACGCCTTCAAGGAATAGATCTCCAAATAAGTGATAGTGGCTGCAGCCGATATTGGTAGCGTCGGGTATGTGCATGCTCACCGGTCAATATAGGGCGGTGCGTATCACAGTGGCGTTTCACGGCATGTAGAACAAGGAAGGCTATAGGAACACGTTCCGAGATAATGGAATATCATCGAAACTCTGCAAGCTTCCCGTCATGGCCTAAGGCAACTGTCTCCTTTTCGTCAGCTGAAGCTTGCTGCATTTGTGTATAAATGTAATGCTATTAACACATCAAAGTTGCGAATGTTTGATTCATCTTTGCATAAATTCATCTCCAAAGCGTTGTTCGGAAGCACATAAATATTGATCGAAATTAGAAATATACAAGCTATGGTGGTAAGTAGCAGTGAGGAAGTTTAATTACTTAGTACCTTGAGTTTTCTAACATACTAAATAGAAGGTTTCCTTTTCTCCGAACTTCCTTGCACTCGAAGATTCAGCTCAAATTGAATCATTGCAATGTCGTGGCCGTTACTGCCGCCGAGAACTTTCTCGCTCCTCTGTCCATGAAAGGAACAAGCACGGAAATGCTGGAAGACCTTTCTTTAGATGTAACGACTGCAACAAGTTTCGGACTTTTGCCGATACTCGTGGTATTCATCTAAACAATCCGTCCTGCTCGTGCGGATGGCCGATGCGACGACAAATAACCACAAAAGAAGGGGATGCTTGGGGGAAATTACATTATGTATGTTGTCTTGGAACATGCGGCGCTTATGAAAGGATGGAAAAGGATAATAAAGAATGTGTGATTAGTCGGAAAGATTTATATTTCCTAATCAAGACTGGGTATATCTAGGAAATGCTTATTTGCTGATAATAGGCCGGGACTTGGGTTGAATTTAACTATAAATCGGTACTTGATATGTTTTGTGCCTAACAAATTCCAGGGCGGGATGGCGTTTAAAAGATATTAGCAACATTAAATTGGTCTGGAGTCCTAAGTGATGTATCATGTCTCGTATTAGATCCAGTAGAAAAATACCACGTTTAGTAAGAATTGATCCTCCATATCATGAGGTGGCAAGGTGACAAAGGATCCCTTGCTCCATTTAAATACGCTGCCCCTGAAAGTTAATAATCCCACGTTCAAAAGGTTGAATAGCAAACTACCTAGCTAATGGTATAATACGTCCCGCCGACCTCTAGAAACGCCCAACACCATCGCGATAACCCGAGAACCAAAATGCCGATGCAGCTCAACGACCGTTAGTAGCATGGCTAACGTTACTTGCATGTGCGATCAGAAACTTGCAGCACGTGAGCGCAAACTTGCATGCCTTGGTCCAGCTTTCGTCCGTGTTCATCCCCAACTTGATGCTGAAATGACCTATCCTATCGTCTCCAATCTTGTCTCCCTCGATCTTATAGGGGAGCGCTAGCGGGTTCGCCGCGTGCCCGGCTTGTTCGCTATTTTTCGTCTGCTGGTGGACGAAGGTTCCTAATTGTCTCACTAGCTCCAAGAAGGCAACCATTCCTTGGTCAAACTTCCTATTGAATAACATTTGTAGTGGAAGGTCGCCGGAACAGAAGAGCTCTAGAACAGTCTTCTTGGGTGCTGGCGGGGGTCCGCTCCGGTGGCCGCCTAATCGACTAGACGTTGGGGATTGATAATCGTATCGAATGATCTTCGATGTCGAGCCCATAGGGAGTGGTTCGTAGCTATCAAATTTATATCCCAGCTTATCAGCAACAGTGACGACTAATAACAATGCTTGTCCCCAAGCAGCATTAATTTCTGGCCAGTCCACAGGTTTCGCCGATAATCTACCTAACCTCAGACCGTTGATTGTTGCGAAGTGACCGTCGTGATGTATTGAGAATGTGTCGTTATAAACATTCGCTCGCTGAAGCTTAGTTAGGAGTTGAGAGTCGTGGTCGAACTTGGAGTTTATGCTATCCCTTTCGTTCTGGAATTCGGTGAGCTTCGTTGTGAATGCGTTGCGTTCTCTCCAGAACTGTTCCTCTTCGATATCCAGTGCTGCCGACTCCTCCTCAAGAGCTGCGATTTCTAAATCCAGGGCCGCCTTTTCTTTCTCCAGAGCCTCTAGTTGTTTCATCGATTCACCTTCTTCTTTGCGTGCTTTTGCTAGGGCTTGTTCGGATTCGACAATATCCTCTTCGCTAGGCACATCGGCTTGGACCTGCTTCAAGAATGCCGCATATGCATCTCGTTCTCGTGCCGTGGATTCTAGCTTCTTCTGAAGTCCGTCTACTAGCATTTCTGCACACTCAACACATATAGGGTGGTCGATATCGGATCGCGCGGACAGTATTTCGAAGAGCTTGTTAATGCGCTCGGCTTCGTGAGGTTGCGCTGGTTTTCCATCATTACGCTGCCCATTGGACATGGATGTTCGACGTTGTTGTCTTGGGTTTGGTGGCTCTATTGGAGGCGTAAGTCTCGGTGGGGCTACTTGAGATTCAGTTAGGAGGACGAAAGACATGGCCGAACTGTCACGAGGTTGGCCGTCGTTGCGTAAGGCGCTGCCATGTCTCTTAAAAGTAGCAGGTCCGGTATCTTTAGCTACTCTTTCGTATAGGGCTTTTCTTTCGGAATCATTTGGGTAGGTCAGACGTGAAGACAATTGTCTCTTGGGCTGTTTTTGAGAAGATGAAGCTATAAAATATTAGCTAAATGCGACGATTTGATATTCACACAAATACCGACCAGCAAGCAGTTCGAATGCAGCTGGATTTAGATCAGCTAATGAGCTGTCTATCTTAAGTGGTGCACGACACTTTTGGCAATACATCGTGACTTGAGTAATAGTATTACTGAGTTTGATTCCATACTGATGTTGCTCGTTTTAAATTGTTGTAATTCACCAGAAGGTTGCGGAAGTTCCGACGTCGAATTATGCATGTGCTCAGTACGTCATCAGCTGATCCCAGGCTGCTTAGTGGGGCTAGGGCCTAGCGGGAAATATTTAGGTACCTCTCTAGAATTAGCTAAGCATGTATCTATTGGGCTAGAATATGTTCGAAAGTACTTCCTATGGAGCCCTACTTGAAGTATCTAAATGCTGAAGGTTAATTACACCGATAAGATAAGGTCGCGTTTATTGACGCGTTCACAATATCAAAGCAATTGACATCAAATGACAACAAGGCCTTTCATATTTGTCTCATTCACCTCTAACCAACAATCTCTATAATCGTTTTGCTCTGAGAAATTGATGACACTTTATACGTCAATATTTCAATTGGAATGATGGAAATCCGACCGGAATCATGGAACCCCCTGCGAAGAGAATGAGACTCGGGCAAGCCCCTTACGACGACGACGATGGCGATGAAGCAAATCTCGATGAATTATCTATGGACCCAACCATATTTGATGCTAGACAGGATCCGCTTTACGAACTCGACAAAGGAAGGGCTAAGGCTGCCTCAAGGCTCAAATCAGCCTTCGAACGCATCTTCGAAAAGTATGAAAGAGACTTTACTGACGTTGGCGATGAGATTGATCTTGAGACCGGTGAGGTAGTCGTCAACAATGGGCATCTTCTGTCTCTGGAGGATGAGAAAGATCGCAATAGGGAGGGTTCTATCTCAAGCGATGAAGAAGAAAGAATCATGAGAGGGAAGGAGACTAGTTCAGTTGAAGCCTCACGCAATAGACCCTCGGTACAGGGTACTTCATCTACGCACCCTTCTCTAGGATTTCATGCCGGGCCGAGTCAACAAATAATGGCTCATCCTCAGTTTTCGTCACCTGGAATGCCTCCAAACCCGTTCGGATTTATGGACCCATTCATGGGTCATGGGCCGGCTGACCCGCTCTGGCAAGCTCCAGATTTACCTATGCCTCTCTATCAGGACAGGTTCGGCTTCATAGGTCAATCCATGGGCTATCCGCCTTCATTTGGATATGGTTATGGCCATATGTTAGCGCCAGGAGGAGGAAGCTTTGGTCATGGATCATTCGGTGACCCTTTTCGTCCTCAGGCTCCGAAGAAACTTCTTCCCACGAAAACTCCAGCCCGGCCACTGTTGCCTCGTGTAGCATCAGATGGAGATGACTCTGGAGAAGATGATCTTCTATTGGGCAGCAATACAGAAGAGGTTGTCAAGAGTGTGTCTATAAAAAGCATCAAGGCTTTACCATTAACTGTGGCGACTGAAAAAACAAAACAAGTGGCTCAGAAGGATGTAAAGTCAGTCTCTATTACCGGAAAGGAGAAAGATGCAAAAAAACCACGTAGAGGTCGACCGAAGAAAACAACCGTGCCTGCAAAACCACCAGAATCTAATGCAGATGTAAATGAGAAGGGTGCGAAAAGTCCAGAAGCGCATTCCATCGCTAATATATCGGATCTGGTAAATTCTGCAAATAACTCAATACTTACGCAAGTACTACCATCTCCTCCACCATCTGAACAGTCTATGTCCAAGGGGAAAATTGGCGTCGAGATAACTGAGACTGAGGTACCAACCGAGGTACCAACCAAAGTGCCAACAGAGGAGGACATCCAATCTCCTGTCAATCATCATCGGAGGTCTTCACGAGGTCGCAAGCAGACGGAATTTTATGGTCAGATCACATGGACAAAAACTCGTCAAGCAAATTCAGATGCAACTGATTCACAAAGTACTATGGAAGATTTGGTTCATGAACCTCCTAGTTCACTGCCCTTGGAGACAGGTGGATCTGAAAATATGAGACCCGAGGACTCTTCACATCAAGGGATCATGGAGCGTGAATTGGACGCACAGCCTACAGTCGACGAGGTGGGTAGCAAAGACTTCACAGATGAGACCAATGTCACCACCGCAAATCAGGAATGCAATGAAGAACTACCTGTGAATACAGGTGATTCAGGCGAAAATGCAACACCACAAAGTGCCCCGATTGACCTTCAACCAACTGTCCAGAGCCCAGAGCAGTCAGACCCTTTGTTCTCAACAAGTGGCTCTAATATAGATGAGATGGAAATATCTCTGAAAGACAAAGGGGTCTTTCCGTCTGATGAATCTAGAAAACCTAGCAACCCCTCAAATGAAGAACTTTCGGTTCATACTCTAGAGGACACAACCGAGGATGCACATCCTAACCAGCCCGATATTCAAGAAGCCAATTTCGAAGATATCACCACAGAGGATGCAACTATTGGGGTTGAGATAGGAACCACGCCCTCCAATCCTGTAGACAAAGAAATACCAGTCGCCATAGAAGAAGCACCCGTAACCAATATTATACTGGATGATCCCCAGGAAACACCCCAGAGTCCAACTACACAAATACAATTAGAGGAAGCCGCTGCCCAACTATCCGACCCTGTTCCAGAAGAGGATCTTTTACCCGAGCCTGAGATTGCCGTGTCTGAGATCGCCGAGTCTGAAATCGTTGAGCCAGAATATACAGAACCAGAAATGCCTCGCAAAAGTACACCAAGTCGACCGAGCCTTACAGAAGACTCGGATCCACTGAGCTTGCCGGACGAGGATGAGCCCACACTTCCACCAGCTCGACTCCCAGTTACATCACACCAATCAAAAGTCCCAGGACTTTTCGAGAAAGCCGAATTAGCTCTACGACCCCAAGTCAGCCAGAGAAACCCTCGCACAAAGATTGTGCAAAGCCGAAGTAGTGCTAGTCCATCAAAATCTCCAAGTCCCTCCAAAAATCGCTCTTCCCTATCCGCAAAACCCAACACTACAACCCCGGTCCCCAGCACACCAAAGAAACGAAAGGACCTACAACCCGAAATAAGCCACGAAACTCCCTCGACCAAGAAGAAATACGCGCTAACCTCCCTTGTCCCCGACGACCCCGACGAAGACGACGACGAGCTGAGCGTTCTCGCATCGAGCGTCGCGCCAAGCCCTTTCCTGTCCTCTTACTCCAGTTCCAGACCGCACTCTCGATTCAATAACCAACCTTTTACAGCCACCACACCTCGAAAAGCAGGTCGACGACACGGTTTCCTTATGGGCGCTACATCCAGTTCTGCCTCTAGATCCGCTCTCCGTACCCCTCATCGCATCAGCAAGCGCGGTACCCCCGCAGCCACCGATACGCACGCCTTGCGTGGCCCCAAACTGAAATTTGGCAGCGGTTCCGGGTCCGGAGTGCAGAGCTCGCCGCTGGCGCGCACAGTTCTGGATATGAATCATCGGGAGGCTCTTGCCGCTACGCCGTCGAGGAGGGGGAGGAATGGTGGAGGAAATGGCGGTGAAAACAGGGGTAGAAGTAGAAATCGAGACGAAACAGATAGCGTAGAGCTAGGAAGCAGTCCGATACGTACACCCGGCGGCACGGCGCGGCGGTGTGGAGAGGATGGGTTTACGTGCGATAGGGATTTCTGCTTTACTTGCTGCAAGTGAAGAGAGGGTTACGCTACGTACTTACATCTACTTTGTTACCCGGGTAGAGACGGGTGATGATGAGTGGGTAGGGGAGAGCATATGAAGAAACCAAGACGAAAGATGAAAGGGGGCTGGGAAAGCAAAGGAAAGCAATTAGAGTTAGGAACTATATAGAGCTTACAAGTAGGGGTCGCTTCTGATCGCGCCGACCTATCGCAAGAATTTTAAGTTTAATATATTAATATACTACTGTATATGTCCATACCGCCGATGTCCATGCCCAAGTGCCTACGAATGATACTTTATAGCTGCCCCTGAATACGAATCTACGTTACAGAGGTACATTAGTAGATAGGACTTGGAAACAAAATAGCCACCATCCCTTCCACTCCAGCATACGACAAAACTAGAAGGATTAGAGTCAAGTTTAGAACGAAAACGTAACTTAGGAAGTTAAAGCTGATCATTAGCTCATCTGCCCTCCACGCTACCTAGACCTCTTCCTTTCCCCCATGCCTTCCGTAGTCAGTCTAGCGCTGCATTATAGGCAATCCCCATCCTCCTCATACTTCCATAGGTACCCAGTAGTACCCAGGTAATCCACCACTCCACCACAATCAAAAAGGAGAAGAAGAATCAGAAATAACCAAAAAACCAAATCATCGCGTAAAAAGCTACTTAAAAACCAATATCCCGTATGCAATGCCCTCCCTAGAAACCCAGTCCATTCCACCACGAACCCCGCCTCCTTGATGAGTAAGCAAAGTAAAAGCCCGGGAACGCCAGTCACAGCCCAGCCAAGTTTCACCTTCAAAAAATTTCATATTTTCGTTCCAATCAATTGATCCTGGGACCTTGATCATTTCCCCGTAGCAGGCCTCCGGGTTGCGATCGCGACACACTAGACTGGGGGTGGAGGATAATTTTCACGGGGTCCGTAGTTCATTACAATTTTTTGCATTCATCCTGCCTCCGTCAACGCAAATGCACGGATAACGAGGCCTATCTAAGGTACTACAACGAGCTCGCAACGACGCTGCGAAGAACGTACCACAGTGGTAGCCTCGCGAGAATGTGGGAAATAGTGAGAGAGAGGAAAGAGTTTAGCTGCCGCCAGCTGGGAACTAGGAACTACCAGTGACAAGCAGTTTGTTATCGGGTATCTAAGAGAATTCGTATTGGTGGTGGCTCGAGAAGAATTACGACTCAGAGCTCACGGTTGCACCGCCTAGGTACTCCGTGAGAGTAGCCTCGTCCCGGATGGGGGCGAAGTAGGGGTGAGCCATCGCTTCTTTGGCTGTAAGTCGTTCCTAATTATGCGTTAGTAATCGTCGGAAAATCCCCGAGTAATGTGACAAACCTGGTGGTCGTAACGGAGCAGCTTGTCAAGGAAGTCAATAGCTTCATTGCTGACAAATCGCTGATTCTCGCTGTTGACGAAACTGTGCCAGGGTTTCTTGGCGAAACGGCCAAGAATGTCGTCGTACTGAGGATCAAGCTCTATCTCATACTTGTCCAAGTAGTCGAAAAGATCATCTGTGCCGAGGACCTTAGCAATCTTCACTAGCTGGTCTGAATTGCTGTTTCCGTGGAAGAAAGGCTCCTTGCGGAAGATCATAGACGCGAACATGGCCCCAAGAGACCACATGTCTAAGCTATAGTCGTACTCCTGGAAATCAACTAATAGCTCGGGCCCCTTGAAATAACGAGAGGCAACCTAAGAACGGTGTCAGTATTCTTAGTACTTATATATATCACACCATAAATTCAAATGAATGAATAGGTGCCCGGTATCGTAGCCATCAAGGAAGGAGTGCCATGGATTCAAGGAGCACTTACGCGCACATTATATTCAGTTCCGGGATGGTAGAATTCGGCCAAACCCCAATCGATGAGACGTAACTAATGAGCACGTGAGCAACAATTACGTTATCTATGTTTTGGGATAAGTACCTTTCTGTTCTCATGATCGATCATAACGTTATGAGGTTTTACGTCTCTGTGCATGATTCCCTTGCTGTGGCAATAATCGAGCGCCTTTAAGAGTTCGTAGATGTAGTATCGGACATCGATATCGTTGAACTTTGGATAGAGGCTTCGGAAGTCGGTGTTGTTAACATACTCGAAGATCAACGAAGGCGTCTTGCTCTATATGAAGGTTAGAATAAGGTATCCTGTAAAAGAACAAGAGGTGGATAGAAAGCATTGTTTTTGTATAGGCTCGGTGCGGATATCAGGCGTAAAGGGTGGTCGCCTACCTGATTATCTCGGACAACATCGAGGAGAGCGACAATATTGGGACCGCCGGAAAGGTTCTGAAGGATCTTGATTTCACGCTTAATCTTCTTCTTCTTGACCGGTTTCAGAACCTTAATGACGCATTTCTGATAGTTAATCACGTTGATACCCTCGAATACCTCCGAGTACTTTCCACGGCCTGATCGAAACGGTTCAAGATTAGCAACTCGATTTCGGGGAGTATAGAGCGCGTCGCAACGTACCGATCTTACGAACGACCTCGTAGTTCTCGAGGATGCCCCAGCCTAGGTCGAACACTGTCAGCATTTCACGTTTGTCAATAGATAGTTGCTAGGCAATCTCCGCCAGATAGGAAAATTTTAGAATAGGGACTACAAGGATATGGGGGAGGGCAACAACAACAAACTGCGACAGGGCCTAAATGTATAAGAATAGCGGGACTCACTGATATTAACACTATCATAGTCCCAATAACTTCTGGGCATGTTCTGGTTGACATCCGCATAGACCCGTGCCATGATGGGCAGCCTACGTCCGCGTCCTAGGTTGGACGACGGAAAAGTAGATAGGCCGGGATTATGTTGACGGGTACTTGACGAGAGTCAAATGGTAGTTTGACTCTGGCGGCAGGAAGGGGACGCGGCACGCAATGCGCGTGTAGTGACGATATTCCCAAATCCGTCGGCGGTAGTTGTAGTGGGACGGGATTTATATTTGAAAGTGGGATGTCGACAGAACCCGGTCTAGAATGGCTAGCGGACTGGCTCGAATGGCTGGGCACGGTGGCACCTGAGAGGCTTTGAAGTGGGGAATTCTACCCCGGCCTAACTACGGCAACCGATTACGACAGTACAAAGTTACGATATCGGAACGGTGCACATGTAAGTACTAGGTACTAAAGCTTCAAGGTTACTCCTTGCGATGGTTTATGAATATACCTACCCAGGTACCTAGAATATATGGAAGGTGCGCTATGAGAACATAGAAGACAATGTGCATTTATTGCTAGTTATCTAGGCAGGTAGAAGGAGCCTTTGAATTTATTTGACAGGTAGAAAGAGCAGCCACTATCTGTGAGACACCTAGTGAATCCTATTGTTCTTTGACATTGGTGACTGCATAATCCTTCCATACATCTGTATGTAGTAAGAAGCTTAGCAAACAGGACCTCGGCCCTTTGTTCGGAAGACTAGCAGAGTACAGCATCTGACTCGGAGGTAGACTGAACACCATAAATACCGATATAGGTATTTAACTATGTGACACCTGCCATCGCTACAATATGACCATGTGAATAAGGAGTCGGTGTTTGCGGTATAGGTAGGTAATAGCTTAGCACCAGCCTCATCACCAATACTTTCGGAGGGTTTCTATTTCGGTACTAAATCGTCAAGGCCGAGTATACGGTTAGCCTTGACAAAGACCCGAATGGATGGTGGTTGTCTCACATCACTAAATTTGGTAATGCCAATAATTAGCAAGAAACCCCCTACAGGAACTGCTAAACAAGAAAAATAGATACGATGCTTTCAGAGAGAAGATTAAGGGATCAACATGCATCCGTTTAGAAACGACATATCCGCCAGCTATACGCCAGCATCAAGCAGTCTCCACAGACTTTAGACTAAGGATGACGATACAAAGGTTCTCATCACGGAAACGAAACACAAAGAGAACAAGGAATGCGACACTAACCTGGCCAAGCACAATACAACCGCGTGTACCTGAGACCTGCATCCACGGTGATATTATCCGATCATGGAACATAACACCCATTCCCATAGACGAGAAACCATCTCAATCGTCGTACGAAATTCGTCGTCTCTGTGCCGCGTGTGTAGAAGTAGCATTCCGACCCGCATCAAGTTCATCGTAGTCCAAGCTGTCCATACCAGCCTCGACTACATCCCATGTTCTCTTGCGTAGGTCAGGTTTCTTCTCGGGGTTGAATTTTCGCTCTTGCAATTTCTTGCGTTTGGAACGTTGTTTCTTTAGACGCCTAGCCTCTGCCTTCGTAAGCTTTGGTGCTTCGGCTTCGATTTCCCCATCCTCGCTACCATCTTGCACCTCCTCTTCCTTCTTTATCTCGATATCCTTAGGATTTCCACCTGGGACTATGTGTGACGAAGTGGCCATGGGCTCGTCGCGAAATTCGGACACGTCTTCGTCCTTCGCTGCCTGCAATAGCACTGCTGATTCTTGCCTGAGCTTCTCGGCCTTGGTTTCGACGCGACGTAGTGACTCGAGTTCCGAATGTCTGAATATAGCGATTTGCTCGTCGGTTAGGGTACGTTTGACACCATCTGGGTAGTAACCAAGGCCATCATCCTCTTCCTCCTCGTAATATTCTTCGTAGCCTTCGTAGTATTCGTCTTCATTTTGTGCATCCTCTGGTCGGAAGAATTCGAAATCGAAGAGTTCGATTGCTGAGTTAGAGAAATGCGCGTCATGGAATGATTCGATTTCTGCCTGCCTGGACAGTCAGCATTAGCCAAATGAAGGTATGCGTGCTAGTACAAGAAATCAACATACCTGCGACACTTCTGGGACTTGAAAAGGGCCACCCGGAACTTGCGTAGTAGCAGACATGGTCATATAGACCAGCCGTTGCTTACGGCTGAGGTATCAACTTTGCGAAAGGTGAAAGATGAAAGGTGATAAATTAGAAGCTGGGATTTTTAATTGTCAAGCTTTAGTACGTCGTACAGCTAGCTAGGCGCTATCGATAATTGGTTGGATAGAGGTGTCGTGCTCTGATCTTGGCGCACTGTGCAACTAAAATAGCCTTAAAACTTAAAAGCCCCTGAGCCCTAGGTACCTAAGTACCTGTGATATCTCATGAGAAGAGCTATTGATATTAACACATACGTGGAATTATAAGACCGAGATGAGTCGGGCATATGTAACTACCTTTAACTAACTAGGTATGTACTGACTAAAATATCATAATGTGAATAAGTCATAAACGTCGTCAAAATCGTTATGTCGTAATCATCGTAGAAAGTAAATACATCAACGCCATAGTTATGCTTACTAAATCCGACCCTGATTGACTTATAAACTAGAAGCTACCTACCCATATTCTCCATAGGCCTTGCTCCAGGGAGGATGTCATGAAGCCTAATAATGCTTTATTGACCCAAGGTATGAGGGAAAGAAGTCTTAGGCGGGTATGAAATGTGTAGGCGATTAGGTTGTGCTGAGAAGTGCTAGAGCACTCTGGAAGGCCTTGACAACCTCGGAAACTAAACGAATTAGTTCATTAGGTACTCTTACACAAATGATGAATGAGTATTGGAACCTACGATGCTGTTTCTTCTGCAATAGCGTTTGCTCAGAAAGGCGCACATGTCTCTCGCGAGTTTGTAATCTGCTACCTTTTAGCTATATTCCCCTCTAAAAATGAATAAAAAAGGGGGACAAACCTCTTGACAGCTCTCTCGTTATCATGCGTAGATGAAGCTGATGCCCACACGTTGAAGTACTAGTCGTAGGGTTAGCTATCGTTCAGAAATTACTGACATCCCCGAAGATGACCTCGCATACCTTGACTAGACTGTCGAATTCCTCCAACAGTTGTTTTTCCTGCTCATCCGCCTCTTGCAAGGCTTTCTCATAGCGGTCCTCAAAGTCCTCCCAATCAAACGCGGCAAGGTGGCCTGGACTTTGCATCTCAGACCTATTACTTCGTCGATTTTGCGGATCGGGAGTTTGTGTCCGTCGTTGACGTTGCAGTGCTAGGTTTCTAAGAAGAGTGGCTTCCTGGCTGTGCTCAACCTTCGGAGCTTGAGTTCGTGGGGGTGACTGCGGTTGTGAATGCAATTTCACTGTCACATCTTCTTCATGCGGCTCAACAATCTCAGTTTGATCACCTAAATGAGTTGGGAGTTCCACCATCATGGACTGATCCGGTGCGATTCCATTCTGAGAGGGTGCCTTCACCGGCGATAGTGATCTAGGTGTGGTAGACATTTTTCTTGTTTATTCTTCACGTGTACGTTTCGGTTCGGAAAACCTCTGCAAACGAACGGCAGGGCAATCAATTAGCGCCTAGAATAGTCTGACCCCTTTAGAGAGTATGCGACGCGTGACGCGACGGATTTAGAAGCGAAGAGAATGACGCAACTGAGGCTGGATGATTGATCACCTGATGACTCTCAACTGCAACACTTTTTGGATTTATATAAATCAGAATAGAAATGGAATATCGTTTCTATCAACGATAAGTATAGCCGATATAGAAACTGCAACGCACCTAAAATGCCATTTAATAGACGCGTCGCTGCCCAAGAACAATTAAGCAATTTGACCCGGACTCGGATATAAGTGGAGACATATGATAAAACCCGATAAGGCTGATAAGAGCCGATAAGGAATTACCCCTGTAAGGTACCCCAGTACACCAGCACACCTTAACGTCACAAGGACCTCTTCGTCTTATTCGTCCCATCTTTCATCTTCTTCACATTCACCGGTCACCTTGCTTATTGCACTTTTCGCCTCCTTACTTCTAACAATTATATAATCTTCCATTCAGAACGACATGCGCTCTGCTTACCGTGCCAATGTAACAGAAATCTCTCGAGTGCCCAGTTTCTATCCGTAGGAACGCGGCCTTTTGTTCCTTTAATAAGCATCCAGCCTTGTTAAATTCACGCCAATCCCACCACGATTTCGCTACCCACAATGAATTGCGATATTTGTCAAAGGGCGCACCATCCCAACAGGCTGCCATTCTTTTGTGCGGTAGATGCTAGAAATAAGCTATACGATGGACGACTAGCGAATGCCGAGATCCTTATGAAGACCGAGGAGCTCGAGACTCGAATGACTAAGCTATTGTCTGACGCCGATTTAAACTCAGACGCTCCAGCCCGTTGGTCCCGAACGTACATCGAGAACTGTGCTACGGACAAATACAAGGCGAAAGAGAGGACCGAGAGAATCATAGCAGCGGCAGACAAGCTCCGCGAAGATGTCGCCGCGGCGAAGAAAGAGATTGAGGAGCGTAAAGCCAGCATTGCGCGCAAGAAGTCCGATCTCGCCACCGCCTCGCAAGGCATTACCGCGCGACGAACCAGACAGTTAGAGGAACCAAATAAAAACGCCAAGATGGTTAAATATGTTTGGGATCGAGAATACGAGGCCATGACGCAGTACAGAGCTGCATTGTGTATGGAAGTAGCCAAGCTATACAGGCTACAGCGTATCAAGCGTGGGAATCCTGTCCGATTCGAATACAAAATTGGGGGCATCGATATCGTCGACTTGTGTAACATGAATAGTAAGCAACTTTTCTCAAGATCTATGTAGATCTGCCTAGATTCATTTGTTCAATCTGATCTAACGATCCACTTAGGTGCGCAACCCGAACTCATATCCGCATCTCTCGCACATATCACCCATCTGCTCTGGCTTACATCGCATTACCTTTCCATCCGCCTCCCAGCAGAAATCACTCTCCCACATAACGATTACCCGCGCCCAACCATCTTCTCGCTCACTTCATCCTATCATCACGGCGACGTCGCCTTCCCGGGAACTTCCCTTCTACCCCCTGACCCACGTGACCGGCAGTTCGCGCACGTGCCCCACCCACGCCCCCTATTTCTCGATAAGCCCTTATCAACGCTCGCGAAAGAGGACCCCGCCGCATATAACACCTTCCTCGAAGGCGTCATCCTCCTAGCCTACGACATCGTCTGGCTCTGCCGAACCCAAGGCGTCACCATCGGCGACAACAGCAACCAACTAGAAGACTTCTCCCAAATAGGCCGCAACCTGTACAATCTCCTCATCAACTCCTCACTCCAGCGCAACCCGCAACAAATCGCGGACGCGCCACCGTCTCAAAGTACTAGTCATAGTAACGCCAATAGCGGAAGTGGCGGCAACGGCAGCGGCAATGGCGATGGTGATGGTAATAGTAGCACAGCGGCGGAGCTCGGCAAGGCCGGGCCGCGGATGGGACTTTACTCGCATGGGACGGCGCACACGTATCTCGGCAGCGCGGCGGGGAATGAGCTCACGCGCGGCTTTAAGATGCCCAATGTGATGAAGATGGCGGATCGTTTACGTGCGCGACTTCTTCGCGAGACGCCGGCGCCCGAGTGGGAGCTCCTCGAAGACGACGCGTGGACGCCTGACGATGCGCTCGACGACGGGGTGCTTGTTGGCGGTGCCCCGGCCGGGAGGGGGCAGTTGGGTGTGCCGGGCCATCGGTTCGGGATCGAGAGCTATATGAGCGTCAACACGGTCAAGAGCGGGAGTAGTGGCGATCATAACCCGAGTCCGAGGGTGCCGCATGGGGCTGGGCCCGCGGGGAGGGATCGCGAGAAAGGTGGCGAGAGAGAAGGGGGGAGGGAGAGGGGGACGAGTGGGTGGACGAAGGTGAAGCTGAGGTAGATGACTTTTTATCTACCCTTAGCTGAGCGAGTACGGGAAAGTAACTAGGTAGGTACATAAGTAGGATAAAGTGGAATAAATGCCTAGACTAGACAGACTGGTTGGGGAAAGTGTGTTGAATAGAAGATACCCGTTTTTATTCATGTTTAGTCTCTTGTTTGGATTCTTGCTGACCCTATTGTGGGTGGATGTAGTAATTGGAATTTTGTAGCATGGTATCTCAGGCCCCTATTTCTTGATCTAGTCACTTATGGGGCAGCTAATTGATCATAGATAATATACCTAGAGCAGGTTTTATGGCCTACACCAGGCGCCTCGACTACCGGCCGCATCGTCGTTTCAGCCACCGCAAACCAGCTAATCCAGTTGTTATACTGAAAAGGGGGATCACCATTTTCGACCTTTCGCGGCCAGGACAACACGATAGTATTCGATATATTTCTCCAGAAACTATCACTTCTTTCGCGCAGTTGTATCTCTATCACGGGTTCAAATGTATCGGGCGACCCCGTCTATTACTATCGATAATGGTTTCCGAGGACTTTGAGATAAGACCTTTCGATGAACTTGGTGCATTGAGGCCCTTCGCCGCCACGGCCGCGAATCAAAATATGTGCTTACAAAGGATAAATGGCTAAATGCACGCGGTATCCAAACATCCAGTCGGCCCTATCATCGAATTGGCATAACTGCATTGGAAGCTACATACGTTCTAGCAAAAACATCGAAGCTATAGGAACTAGTTCCGTGCGGGCCGCCGCCGAAAGTGTTGGACCTCACATGAATGCTCTTGGCAACGGGTACGGAAAACCGTCCTCACTACTCTTATTGAGGATCAGAAGACAAAAAGAATTATCTAATAGTATCTAGTTCAAGCGGCAAATAATTGAGGGAGAGTTGCACCCTAGAAGGAGTGTAGAGAGGCTTAAGCGTTGATATCACTTATCTTTCAGGAGGCCTTTTGCTAATGCCTCCTGCTCACTCCGTGCCACAGCTGAAGTTCAAGGGATCTGCTCCTTGACCAAGCATTACCCCAGTCCTCCACATGTTGTTGCCAACGAACCACCATAAAAGCTCATCTACTCGCATTCAATTGGCTAACGCATCTTGATATTCAATTGTCCTAACCCACACCTCCTAAGCAGCCCTAAGGCACGGATGCTTAGTAGGCGGTTATCGGGCGAGACACGGCACGACTGGCTTATCTCTGGGTTTAAGGTTGGTTCAGCTGCGCCGTAAATCGTTTACAGAACCAATTGGAATTCCTTGGCCCCCGGCATTAAGATCCCTGGAGGGTGGCCGACGAGAGGGAATATGCACCCTGCATCTAGCCCCGGGTCATACGGAGACCGCATCTGCTGACTCATTTTCAACCCCAAGGAATTCCTCCCGTACGAGATTCCATGACCGCAAGGAAGTAAATCCCGAGAAAAATAGATGTTGGGGCGGGAAATTTCTATAATATATGGCTAACATATTAACACCATTGTCGTAAACAGATACAATCACTATCCCCTGCTTACGTAATTCACAACACTCATCGGTCACGATGTGTATTAGTTATCAAAATGGGAAGTAGTGGGGATAAACCCCTTACCGTGAAAGGAGTTTTGGTAATACGTGGGGCAGACATCCTTGCTCCTGGTTGCTTTCCGATACGATACATACACCAACTCGTGCGTACGCTGTTCTGGTGGTGGCACGTTGGAAGTCTAGAATAGATTGGATTTTACGACTATTAGGTATGTAAATTATCAAGGAACTATGATTTGGTACCGAGGCAATACTCCTTGCCTTCAAACCCAGTAAGGTTGGCCAGCGGGGTTTTCCCACTCTTGCTCCAGACCGTATTTTCAGTGATTTTTGGCAGGTCGGCAGGAGCTTCTTTCTGCAATGCATCTGCTGGCTTTTCCAGGAGCCCCCACTATAATAACAAGAGTTAGCAACACGTTTTCAGGGGTATGGAATCTTTATTCTAAGCATGGTATCGAACATGCACCTGAATAAAGCTTGAATGGAGGAAAACTGGATTTAGAGTGAACTTACAAGCTCCACATGCCGCGGGTCTTTATGCTTTTCGGACCACTCGAGCAAGTAGTCAAAATCTACGCAAGTCTTCTGAATGTTGAAGTCTGCGTACGGTTTGGCCTGACCGATGCGCCAGTTGAAGGTAAAGGGTTCGAGATCAGCATGGCACATCAGGTGCTGCCGCAACATATCAACGCAGTGGTTAAGATGGCGCTCGAATATAGCAGGCGGCTCAAACCCATACCTTGAGCCCCAATAGTAGTCATAGGTGGTGATGAGGCTCTTGCGTAGCGCGTTAAGACAGTGCAATAGGTGGAAGGCCTCAATGCCCATCATCTTCGTCTTATCCGGTGGGAAACCCCACGACTCTGGTGCGTCAACGGCCAACTTAGGGTCCTTGCCTGCGCGAACTACGTCCGCTGCCGACATAGGGTATACCCCATCTGCTGTAGCGATACGGCTCCAAGCTGCATCAACTTCAGGGCTAGGAGCTAACCGATAGATATGTCTTGGATCCGAGGCATTGGGAGCTGTGGAGGGATCGCTATATGCTGTTATCAATGGAATTTTCATCATATCATATAGCGGTGCTGTAAGCGTTAGACTTGATTAACATCGAGCGTTCTACGCCTTAGAGTTTAGGGGGGAAAGCGAAGAAACCTACAGAATGCTGGTCGCCATCGTGGGGCATTGCTCCCTCTTCGTTCATACCAAATGGTACATTGGATAGTGACTAGAATGGTCACAACTATACATGCGACTCCGAGTATGGAGCCCGCGGCATTGCAGCGTACTCGAGGAATCCAAATGGATGGATGTTTGACGCGTCTTTGATTGACGCCGAGAAAACTCTCTGTGCTGTCTACTTCGGATAGGCATGCCGTCTCCTCATCATCAACTGCTGCATACTCTTTGAATTTAGGACGACCGGACATCATGAATTAATCGCTATGAAATGTAAGTATATGGTTTTCAAGATGGTTATCTCGTATGGGAATCTTACACCCGCTCTAGACGCGAAAACTCTAGCTTTGAGTATTTGGGACCTTTGCTCAAAAGTTTGCGAGGAGCTTAAGAAGAACTGGAAATACTGGATCGTATGACTTTGTCCTTGTAACGGGGAAGCACACAGAGAGGCGAATAACAACTTGGACCGATATCTAAATGCTTGTTTTGTTGTCGTTGGTAGCCGATAGGGTCTGTGCCATAACACTGCAGAATTCCTTCCAAGGGTCAGCGCTAGTGAGCAGGGAAGTAAAGAAGTACGCATCGCCCCATGTTCAGGATCAAGAAAGCTGAGAGCATCACACACCACGGTTTGAATACATACCAGGTCGAAAAAGCCGCAAGAGTCGTGACACAGACAGGGTCAAAGCGTCTACATACACCGGACTATAGTCGAATTACTCCGGCTATTATATCAAACCCTCGTACATGAGGTGAGGAGATCTATCGTTTCGATGGCCGTTATATTAAAGAAAATATGACGACGGAATAATGTGTATCGTGGAGGCAGAATAGATGTTCTCTAAATGTATCAATCGGAATCCGAGTCTTACGGTCTCGCAGAGATACTCAAGCTGAATCAAGACTATTTTATCGTTCGCCTCTGCAGTCATTCACACTATGCGACTAACAGTAGGAAGTCGTCACTCTTGCATTGATAAGAAGTATGTTGGTTTCTGTTGCTTACGGCGAGCGTAGTCATCACTATATGCGCAATGTCCTAAATCCATGTCTATCCTCCGATTGGTCTAAAGGCATGAATCCTAGACTTTATGTAGTTCGCACAAGGTCTTCCCCGCGGTCAGCACTAGGGAGTTAACAATTACTCATCTATATTGAAAGAGGTGTTGGTTCTCTATTGCCGGCCGCGGGGAAGACTGACCAGGTTTGTATCGGAATGATCCCTGGAATGGAGAACGACTACCTATGGTATACTACATGGTATATGGATTCAGTCAATTAGTGCTAGGCCTGTGACGCTCAGGCGAGTATAAGAACCATACCTTTTCCCGTTCTTCATCAATGAGTTTCATGCATATCAATCAACAACCACATACATTTCCAAGTCCGAAACTACTCACAGCACTCGACTTCTCAGTTTAACTTCTTGAGACCAAATCAGACAAAATGAACTTCAAGTCTACCCTCCTTCTCTTGGCTGTCTCTGTCACGGCTGTATTCGCTGCCCCAGGTAAGATGTCTATGCTCAACCTCATCCATATAGTGTCGACACATTTCTCACATATCATACTTAGCTCTCAAGGAACGTGAGGACGCTCAGGAATGGTCTGTGGAATGCTGTGACATTGGGGAAGGGAACTAGGTCCTATAACACGACTTTATATTGAACTAGGACGATGGCTTGGTATGAAGGGCTCCTAGCCGTACGATGGATTGAGAATTGGGAAGACTCACTCATTGAATAACGAACACTCTTTTTCAACTTATTGAGAACCTACAAGATGCTGTCTACAATTAGCAATACCTGCGGTATGAGTACCTAAATAACTTGAATTAAGTCCGAATATGCATCCTGATGACATACTGTTCCCACATAAAGAGTTCACAAATAATTAATTTGACGGTTGTGTAGTGCAAGAAGTAGTTATGCTTACAAGACGTTGAAGGGGTTGAAAAGGGGGGCTTACATAAGCGTAGCTGGAATGAATAAGTCAGCTTTGGCAGCTTCTTACGTAAAGGAAAAATATTATGTAAGTAGGATATTATGTAAGTAGGATATTATGTAAGTAGGATATTATGTAAGCTTGCCACTACGTAAGCAATTATGTAAGTTAGCTTGTACAAGTCTGATGATGTAAGTTATTAGTCATTGTCCCGATATATGATTAAGGAGTTGATCGTACATGTTTCCTGGACTACGTCAATTGGAATTAGGGTGAGGTTATTGCTTTGTAAGCGGTTTCTAGTGATGCTCGGACCAGTAAGTTTATCGAAGCAATAGCCCTTTATATCTAAATAAATCTAAGCTTATCCAAAGACCCGGTTTGTTAAGGGGTTAGTAAGACAAGAATTCGGCCTAATTGATACTGCTAGGGGTTCTATAGAGGTCTGTTAATGGCTGGTTCTAAAGTATGACAAACAAATAGCTTGCTCTTGTAGGTATGCTGGGTTATTAACGGGTGTCACGGTGCTTCAATAAATGAATCTATGTAAGGCGGTTAAACTATCGTTTGCCATGATACATTGTTCTTTATGATATCCCATTCTACAACCCAAGATTATCTTAGGGGGGACAGTGATACCTACCTACCTACATATCCATAGACTGATCACTTATAGTACCTAGCTGGTATGCGAACTTGATGGAAGTAATGCTCATCATTTTCCATGTCGCGATGTGAAACTCAGAGTGTCAGGTCTCAGGCCTTGGGGTTAGCTCGTAGCCAGGTGTCGGGGTTCGGCCCATGTGGTAGCCGTTGGAGCCCATGGAGGCCGTTGGAGCCCTGACGGACCGTTGGCGGCTAGCTCTCATCAGACAAAGAGTCTGATCTTGTATGTATACCGTGTTCCATAGACGAGAGAGTTTAGAGCTCCTCGTGCAACAACGTCGTTGTTTTCTCGTCCCTTAGTTCCGCCTCGTGACACAGAGGCAAGGAAACAATGACGTTGCTGAACGAAGAACGTTACACTTTCTTATCTATGGAACACTATATGCATACAAGATCAAGGACTTTGTCTACGCTGGTCAGGGCTAGCCGCCAACGGGCTCCAGCGGTCATCACGTGGACCAAACCCCATTTCCTAGCTATGGGCTAACCTAAGGCCTGACACCTGACATTTCAGTTCGAGTAGTATATTTAGCAGTAAGTTTGAGACCAATTTTTATGGAAATCGTACTATTCAATCACGTAATGATATGATCTTCGATAGTTAAAGAGCCGTTTCAAGTTTTCGAAGTAAAAGAAAATCCTTATCTTTCTAATAACGTTTAAAGTCGGTTAATATAGTCCTCTTCCATACTCCTGCCTTACTTATCACCAAGGTTCTTATCCCTTTCTTTCCTCCCCTACGCATGTATGCCCTCTATATTCATGTGTAAGTCTTTCTGAACCCACTAATCATTGCGCTGTTTTTTAATCGACCTTTCGATATTTCTTTGAAACGAAAGGAGATAACTACGATGGTTCGTGAAACAAAGATTGTAGTAACTATTCCAACATGCCCAGTGGTATTCATAAGATCCTTTCAAGATTAGGGTTAAGGTTAGGGTTGCAATTGATGAACTTGTTTACGTCCAGGGGACGTACACTATCTAATTACCTAGGTAAATAATGTACACTAATTACGAGTCTAGTCGTACTGGGACGTCCAGAGTACCCCGAAGGGCAGAGCTGGAGTTTCGCGTGACATAAGAAAAGAGGGTTGCAATTGAGGTTGAGGTTAGGGTTATATTAGGGGTAATGGCGTTCGCGCGAGCACCGAAGCTATCAAAGTCTGCGATATTAAAATATTATTTCGCTCTAGTTTATTAAACAATAATAAAAGAATTTAAATTTTAACCTATTTGATTTTGATATCACCTTTTTATCCTTTCCAAGGTTGGTATTTGCCAATTTGTAACAGGAGTTCCGAAGTTTCAACGTAGTAGATATATCCTTCAGTGTAATGTCCCTATAATCTCTGTGAATATAGTACTGCACTCGCTGTATTGCAACGTCTTATAGCGGGGTAATGACCACTAAAAATGCGATATATTAACTCCAGAATTGATTGAATTTAGCGGCTTTATCCACTAAAGTACCTACTGAAAACACCCCGAGAATGGTGTTTCCGGGAGCAATCTCCTTAGCCATTTTAATAAAGGGGATTTTGCTTCGGGGACAAATTGAAAAGGGGATAGAAAATATCTCTTGATGTTACATACTGAGGAACCAGCACCAGCGCCTGAACTGTTTAATTGCGAAGATACGATTATATAGCCAGAGAATAGACATCTTAACGAAGACGCTCGCGAGAAGTCAACATATATCCGATGTGAGGACGAGCTGGTGTTGCAAAGATCAGCATCTCGCCTCTAGGCGTTGTGTTTACACATACTTTTGCTTTGGCCACAATTTTCCCCTTAGACAGCTCTGCACTCGGTTTGCATCAGTTGGCCTGCGATTTCATGACCAATCTTGCGCTTGGTGTGTGGTCGTGTAACCCAAAGAGACCTACGTAAGCGAACATAATGAATGCATCATCGAGATAGAGCTGAAGTTCGCCACCATGAAGGCAGCATTGATGACTTCGACGGCAAGGTCGTGGTTGTTTTGAATGGCACCCGCGGACTTTGACGAAGCGCAGACGTCTAATAGGTTGAGCAGACTCGAAGAAGAAAATGAGACACAGCCATGCTTCTAACTTGTGTCCAACCCGTGGGAGCCTTGTCTTACCTACCTACTCAATAGAGTGTTGTTGGTTGGGTGTCACCCTACTTTATTGTATACCTATGCAGGTTGGGATGAGCTGAATCATACCTCATACCTACAGTCTTGTATTAGGTACCTAGTAGGTACCTGTTAGATCTGACCTGCATCTGATACCTCCACTCCATCTGCAAGTTCCACATCATGAAGTTGCCATTATGATTCTTCAGTGATTTCTGTGTGACAAGATGAATAGAGACTGTCGGCACACGCGTGCGATTTCGGCAGGTAGCCTGCCTAGGGCTAAGTAAATCGATATCTGAATACGAAACAAATTTTATGGAAATTTGATGTTAGATTGTCTTAGCGATTGAGGTCATGTCGGAAGCTCCGGGCCTTTTGGGACTTTGTTAGCGCCTCAATCTTGAGATTTACATATATAAGCCTAAAGTCTACTGCCTCAGAGTTCTAAATCGTTTCATCACCGAACTATTCACAGGCTTCTATCAGCTATGCCATCCACCATGAAATTTAAACTCTCGCAAGTGGCTTTACAAGTCCCTTCGCTCATTTGGGCCTTCACTGAACACGACTTTCCTACTTTCGTTATCCCCAACACGGCCTTTGGAGTCCTCGGGGCTGTTGCGACAACTTCTCTCTCGACAGGGGTTCAGCCAACTAGAATCGATGTGCTCAAGCGGCTATTAATAGTTATTGCATACAATTTGAGCAACGTGCTTTCGTTCGATCTCGCAAATCAGCGGGCTGCAGAATCTGTCGCTGAAGATCGCATCAACAAGCCCTGGAGACCTATCCCCACAGGCAAAATTACCAGTGATCAGACTCGCCGTGTCATGCTTATCTCGATACCTCTCACCCTCTGGTTTGACTACTATCTGGGGGTATGGGAACAAGGGATAGTTATCCATGTCATCACCTGGCTTTATAACGACTTGAGGGGAATGGATGAGGTCTTCGTCCGGGAGATACTGATATCCGTTGGCTACGGCATGTTCAACAGTGGGTCCCTACAGATCGCACTTGGCAACCAAGCCCGCCTTAGTTGGGCTGGCGTGATTTGGACTTGTATTATTAGTGGTGTCATCCTGACAACTATGCAAATCCAGGACTTAAAAGATCAGGCGGGCGACCGCCTTCGAGGAAGAAAAACGATAGTCTTGTTTTTTGGCGAGGAGATATCCAGATGGTCAATTGGATTCTTCGTCGGCTTTTGGACTTGTCTTTGTGTTGGATTCTGGGGTCCTTCGTTGTGGTCCTGCGTTGTATTGGGGGTCCTCGCCGTGGTAGTTACATGGAGTGTGCTAAAATGGAAAACCCAGAAAGACGACCGCCGAAGCTGGCAATTGTGGAGCCTTTGGTTAATCACCCTCTATTCTTTACCCTTTTTTGGGCGGCTAGATAGTTAGATCGACCGAGTCAGTTGGAATAAGAGGTAATCTTTGTCAAAGCAGGAGAGGCGTACCTAATGTCTCAGCCCATTCGAAATTGCTTGATCCCATGACCCCAGGTTGGCTACAGTTTGCATACTAAAATGTGGCAACTATTAAAATGTAACCATCCGGAGTCTTACTGCATCCGTTGGATATGCAGTACCTAGGTATAGAGGACGGGAAAAGCCGTTCCTAACTTGTTTCACCCCGATGATAACCTTACTGCATAGGTAGTAAAGAACTTACGTAGTACTGTGTTGGTACGTCAGATCAGATCTCTTCCCTGAATTGTGTGGCCAGGTACCAACTAAGTAGTATGTAAGTAGCTAGATACATACTGGAAATATCTTACATCGAGGGTGCGAATGTCTTGGTATTCATCCAGGTGTGTAAATATCACTAATATCCTAGTTTTGAGGGCCTTTCTTGGATCTATAGCTAGGGAATAAATAACTACGTAGATCTATAGTTTCAAACAAGTCAATAGAGGCGGTAGCTGAGTGGTATTCTTTATCGTTATAAGGTAAATTATATCCAAATACCGACCCCTAGGCCCTAGACAGTTGTTCATCGTAGCTCAAAGCACAGGTATAGATTACCTGGATTTGGTATAAATTGATCCTTCAGATGCTTGGTCATACCGCTTCCATCTTCACCTGGGGCGAATTTAAACTTATACTTCTTGATCAAGCGTGCAGTTACAAAGCGTAGGGAGTCAAGAGCCAAAGGCCGACCAACACAACTTGTGTGACCTGTCCCAAAGGGTTTCGTGGCTGAGGAGTTAAGCACCATCTCTGGGGAAGTCGTCCATCGTTCTGGCACAAATTTCAAGGGGTCTACAAAACAATCATCTCCTAAACAAGAGAAATAGGTATAAATTAGCTGGGTGTCTAAATCCGATAAATTGGTAGTGTGGGAAGGTGAACATACTTCGTGAGATGAGATATTGAGGAGCCACGATGGTTGTATATGGTGGTATGAATCTTCCCGAAACAACCATGCCATTCTGTGTAGTCATGCGATTCCCACCAGTCATGATCCCAGGGTATAGACGCAGAGTCTCATCAATACAAGCATTCAGGAATGGCAAGTTAGCCAATACCCTGATGTTGGAAATATCGACATCTTTGAGTTCATTATACAGCTTTTCTTGAGCTGTGGGAGTTCTTCCCATTTCGGTAAAAACCCCCACCAAAGCATTTGCGATTGGTCCACTGCATCAAAGTTAGCACTCTGGCTCCTGAATGGCAAGGAATGGAAACTATAGATGTCCTATTGCTCACCTTCCAGCAACAATAGCTTGTAGGCTATCTCCACTTAACCACGCCAGAGCATCGTCAATTATCTCTTGGCTTCCCACGTCCTCCATCATGATGCAATGGGTGATATCTGGTTCCTGGTAACGGGAACTGTCTTTAATTCTCATATGCATCTGTGTTTGACACCAGGCGACCATGTCAAACCAATCTTTGAGCTGAAGAATCCGAGGGGCCAGCTGGAAGCCCACGTGTATTAGCCATGGCGTTGGGCTCAGGGGGCCCAAAAGTGATAGGGCACGTTGCAACCGGAAAATAATATGATGCCATTCTTGGTTCTGTTGCATACCAAAAGGTTTTCCCAGAACGAAATCCCCCATCGCATCAAATGCAAACCAGTACAACAAATTTCTGGCGTTGGAGATATTCCCGCCCCTGGCGTCGGCCTCAATATGCCGGTCTAGCTCGTCAAGATGGCAGATGATCTTTTGTTCATGGAGCTGGAGGGCTATTAAAAGTTAAATACGATCATCATGGTCTGAAGTCATTGGATATGAACTAGACGAACCTTTGGTAGAAAATGCACGATTCCATTGCCGTCGACGGGCAGCATGTGTGGCCTTATCTCTCGTAGTAACGAGGGCTAGATTAGGTACCAAAATATCATACCACTCCGAATCTTGTTAGCTCAATAGGTAGTTCAGAGAGAGAATCAGAATAAGTCTTACATCTGACTTGACGCATTCAGAATGAGGACCATCCAGTGCCATAAAGATCTCTGGCAGAAATATTGTGAGTTCGTTAGGTCCTATGCCATTTACTCGTCAGTTCTGTTCCTCTTAAATTTTGATAACCAGGCACTATCCATAGGTAGTCTTCTCATTACTTACCGGTGCGCACGAAGTCGCCGTACATTTTGTGTAGCGCATCAAGTACTTCATGATTTTTGGAATTTCGACACGCCCAGACATGCCATATTTTGGTAATACGTGCATACCACGGCCCTGGAAAAGCGGCCTTTGTAAGGCGATGGAAGAAAACGCGGTAGAAAAGGATACTTAGAAACAATCCTGGAAAATAACCATAACTCGTCCAGATAAGCATCTCGCAAACCTTGCCGACCCCATATCCTAAAGCCGTGTAGCTTGCCAGAGCTAGGACAAAAAAGATCCATACGTGGCCCACGATAATTCGGGGCGCATATACGTGCCATTCGCCCCTGATGAAGATTCCGTGATGAGCAACAAAACCACAGACAACGCCAATCAACCAAGTGTTGAGCTTCGGAGTCCAATGGAAGTACATAGCAAAATTCTCATTAAACATGTTTAGATGTTTAGTTACACCAAAGACATCCATATGGATAGAGTAAACTTTGATTCAAGTTGGAGAAGCAGCTTGACCATAAAACTACCAACGGATCTACTACTAGGTTATATGCAGGTGTAAAATTAAACAAGGCCCCCAAATTAATCCTTTAGGGCTGAAATCTTGAAACCACCAGAACACAGGCGCTGAAAAACACCTTCGGGATCATATTTGGACGACGCCTCTCGGATCCTGCGAATGTTCTCGGGACCGTAACTCTGGAGAACTTCCTGGCTGGGATGAGCGTAATTGAGGTATATCCAAGGCATAAGACCGCCTTCGATATTGCTGGCGAAGCCACGTACATCATCAATCAATGCGCGGACTTTCGGACGAGCCCACGCCTCCAGCTCAGCGGTACGCACGCTGGCGGATGCTTGGATCACCACCGCATCATCAGTATTTTGTTCAAGACCTAGAACATTACCACTAGGATTGGTGGCGTGTGACTGCTGCACGTATACGAGTGGAACCGGCTGGAATGAGACATGCGACATAAAGTCCTGGTCGGGAATACCTGCCTGGAGTTCCTTCGCCATCGCATTATGCAGCTCGGCGGCTTTGAGAAGAATAGAAACATCATTCTTGATCGTCAAAGTGAACCAGATGTTACTAGGCAATAATGAGTCATAGCTGACAGGAATAAGTTGTGATTTATTAAAATAGACGCAGGTTATAAGTATCATATTAGTTATATTAAAAGGTTAAAAACCTTGGAGTAAGTAAAAGTACGTAAATAATATATATAAACTATAAGTATAAAATATATATCCAAATTATTTAACCACAATTACTTAATATTTTAATATTTTTATTTAAATTATACTTATATTTTATTATTTTAATTTTATATGTTTTTTTTATAATATTTTTTTATTTTTTTTATATAATTTTTTATATTTAAAGTTTAAATTTAATATAATTTTTAAACTTTAAATTTTTTATATTTTAATAATTTATATTTTTTAATAATATTTATTTTTAAACTTTTTATAATAATAA
>MU403213.1:0-79965 GCA_022695765.1 Annulohypoxylon moriforme
ATATATTAATTATTATTTATAAATAATATATTAAATTATTTATAAATTATAAAAATTTTTAATATTATAATTATTATATAATATAATATAAAATACGAATATTAATTTTTATTATATTTTATATATTATATATATTTTAATATTTAAAATGAAATGGCGGGTTAACGGATTTAATACTACGGTCCGCTTTAATAATACCTGTTTTAATGGGGCGTCAACTGCACTAATTAACAAGCATTAACGCGATGTGTTAGTTGTAGTCCATATAAACGGCTCGTGGGAAGATGTGGCGAGTTCATCACGGTGCAAACGTATAACAACCTTGCAACGTACCGGAGGTCGCGCACATCGCACTGAATCAGTTGAATGGACGCCATGATACAAGGTTTCCCAGTGGTCTGTTTTCTTGGAGCAGCTTGGACAGTCATGAGCTTGACGCATGTTATTTATTACACAGCCATCAATGATAAGCTGCAAGAATTTAAGCTAAAATAAGACCGATAATTAAATATTAAATATTAAAAATTAAAATTAAAAAACGATAAAATATTATATTATAATAAGTTTTTAATTAAAATTAATTAAATAAAATACGATTTTAAATATAATTTATAATATAAATCGTATATATTATTTACGTATTTTTTATTTATATTTAAATAAATATTTAAATAAATTATTTTAAGTTTTTTTAATATTTTTAACGTTAATTAAATAATTTAAAAATAAAAAATTTTATTAATTATATTAAAATATAAATTATTTTATATATAAAAAAATGTTTTTTATTTTATTAAAATATATATTCGTATTAAAAGTTTAAAATAAATAATAAATAATTTAAATATATTATATTAAAATTAAATTATATTTAATTAAAAAATTAAAATATTATTATTTTTATTTAATAATATATATATTATTTATTTATTACGATAATTTTACGTATTTTATTTAATATAAAATTAAATAATTTTTTTAATATAATTTAATTAATAATTTATTAAATTTTTTAAATTATTTAAATTAATTATTATAATATTTTTTTAATATTAAATATTATTTTTAATTTAAAATATAATTTATAAATTTTTTTTTATAATATTTTATAAGTTTTTAATAAAATTTAAATTTAATAAATAAAATAATTAAATTATTATTTTAATTTTTATAATACGTAATATTTTAATAATTATTTAAGTTTTATATATTAAAATATTATTATATATAAATATATTATTTAAATTAATAAAATTTAAAAAAAAACGTTATAAAAATTATAAATAATTTTTTTATTTACGTTATTACGAAAAATTTTAAAATTATTATTATTAAAAATAAAATTAATTTTATTATAATAATTAAATTAAATTTATAATATTTTTTTTATATTTTTTTTATAATATATTTTTTTAATGTTTTATTTTATAATTTATTTATATAATAAATTAAATATTTAAATAAATTTAATATTAATATTATATTTAATAATATATTTATTAAATTATTTTATTATTTATTAATTTTTAATAATTTAATATTTATATTTTTTAATTTATTTAAATTATTATTAAATGTAATTTTTTATTAATATTAATTATTTTATTTATAATTATTTTTATTTATTAATTTTTCGAAAAAAATATTATATAAAATATTATTTATATTTATTATTAATTAATTTAAATAAATTTTTTATTTTTATATTAAATTAAAATAAATAGTTTTAATACTTTAATATTAAAAAAATATTTATAATAAACTTTTAAAGTTATTAAATATATTTTTTTAAATTTATATAATTATAATTATAATAATAAATAATTATTAAATAAAAATATATTTATATTAAATTATTAAATAATATAATAATAAAATAAAAATATTAAAATTAAGTTTTAATTTTTAAAGTTTTTAATTATATTATTAATTATATATTAATGTAAAGTTTAAGATTTTAAAATTAAACACTTAAATATTATATTATAATTTAATTTTCTTTAAATTTTAAGTTAATTATTTTTAATAATTAAAATTAATAATTAAATTATTAATTAATCGTAATAATTTAAATAATTTTATAATTTAATTAAAAATTTTCTTAATTTTTAATTTTATTATATAAGTTTTTTATTAATTTAATAATTAATTAAATATTTAATTAAATAATTAAACTTTTTAATAAATTAATCCGAATAATTTTAAATTTATATTTATATTATATAATTAATATAATTAATAATTAATTAAGAATTTTCTTATATTTACGGGTTTTTTTATTTTTATTTTTTACTTTTTACGTTTAATTTTATAAAGTTACCGTATTATAATTTATATTATTTAATTATAAAATATTTTTTTATAATTATTAATTTTAATTTTTAATAATTATTTTTTTATTTTAATTTTTAAATTTATTAATTATAAATGTTTTATATTTTTTAATTAATTAAAAAGTTTAATTAAAGCTTAAATTTTATAATGCATTAATTATCGTTTAATTAAATATATAAAGTGGTTAAATATTTTTTTTTATACTTAATTTTTTTAATAAATAAATTAAAGTAATATTTAAGTTTAAAATTAAAAAAATTATATATTATTTTTTTAAAAATAAACTTTAAAGTTATTAAATATTAATATATTTTTATTTTTTTTATAAATAATTATTATATAAAAGTATAAAGTAATTATTTAAAATATTTATTAATGGATATTTTTATTTTATCCTTAACTTTTAATTTAAATATAATTAATATTAAATTATTAATAATTTATATGTTAATTATATAAGTTAATAATTTTAAAAATTCTTAAATATAATTTTTAAAGAATTTTTTTATTAAATAATTACGAAGGGTTAAAGGTTTATAAAAGATTAAAAAAGTAATATAAGAAATTTAAAATCCATAATTTTATTTATTTTATTATATAATTTTATTTATTTAAAAAAGTTTAAAATTTTCTTTTATAAAATTTTTATTAAAATTAAATTATTTTTAAATATTTGTTAATTAATTAATTATATAATTCATTTTTTTTTCTATTTTTAAAAAATTAAATTAATAATATAAATATAATTTATTTACATATCGTTTAATATAAAAATTTAATATAATAAATTAAAATCATTTACTTTTATAAAATTATCGGTTAAATTTTAATGGGTTATTAATATAAAATATTTATATTTATAACTTTAAATATAATTTTAAAACTTAAAAATAAATTTCTTAAAATTAATATTTTATAAAATTTATAAAACATATATTTTTTAAATTACATTAATTTTATTTTTAAAGGTTAATAATTAAATAACTTTAATTATATTTAAATCTATATATTATTTATTAATTAACTTTTTTATTATATTAATTAAATTAATTATTATTTTTATTTATTATTTTAATATAATTTTATTTAATAACGAAAATATATTAAACTTATTTTTTACTTTCTTTACATTCATTTTACTTTCTTTAAAAATAATTATAATAATTATTTTAAGATTATAATTTTTTAAATTTTATAATTTATTTCCGTAAATATTTTTAAAAAAACTTTTTTATTTAAATTTATAAAATAATTTATTTTAAAATAAATTAATATTTTAATTAATAAAAGTTATAATTATTTATTTTAATTTTAATATTTTAATAATTCTTTTTTATTTTTTATTTTATTATAAATTAAAAATTAAAATTAAAACTTATTATATAAATTTAAAATATTATTATAAAAATAAAAGTTTTTAATTAATTAAATGTTTAATTTATTATTATTAATATTTTAATTATATATTAATAATTTTTTTTTAATTAATAAAATTATAAAAAAATATAATTTATAACGTGAACTTTTATTAAGTTATTACGTAATAAAATTTATATTTTCTTATAATTTTAAGTAAATTATATTTTTATTTTTTTTTTTCTTTTTTACTTATTCTCGTAATTTTTAATTATTTTTTTTTATTTATAACTTTTTTAAAGATATTATTTATTATAAATAATTATAAAAATAAAAATAAAAAAAATAAAATTTTTAAATTAAAGTTTAAAACTTTATTAATTATAAATTAATGTAATTATTTTTTCGTTAATAATATACTTGTTTATATTAAATATAAAATTACTTTTAAATGGAATATAATTATATTAATATTTTTAATTAACTTTTTAATTTTATTAATTCTTTTAATTTTTATTTCTTCCTTTTTTAAATTTTTATTATTTATTATTAAGTTTATTAATTTAAATGATTTATTTATTAAAAATAAAAGCTAAGTTTTTACTTAGTTTATAAGTGTAAAAGTTATTAAATTAATTAAAAAAATTAAAATTAATAAAGGAAAAAAAAAAAGTTATTTAAAAGATTATTAAAATAATTATTATTAAAAAAGTTAAGCTTAATAATTTTAATTTTAATAACTTATATAATATTATAAAGTTAATTTAATATAATAAAATTAATATAATATTTTTTTCCTTTTTTTTTTTATTTAATATTAAACGTAAATAAACTTATATTATTATAATATTAAAAATAAAATTAATAATAAAATATCTTAAAATAAACATTTATTAAAATTACTCGTATTTCGTTTTTTATTTTTTTTAATTTAATTTTTACATTATTATAAATTTTAAAATATATTAAGTTTATATTTTAATTAAATATTATAAAAAGTTAATATATTAATTAAAGTTTTTAAAATCATTAATTTTAAAAAAAAAGTTAATTTTTAATTAAATTATATTAATTTTATTAAGAAAAATTATTTTCGTAATAATTATTTTATATTCGTTAATATAAAAGAAAACGATTTAATTAATAAACTTTTCGTTAATATAATTAAAAAACATTATCGTGTTAAAAGTTTCTTAATATAATTATATAACTTTTTTAATAAAATTTTTTATTACGTTTATAAAAAATGTTTTTAATTATTTAATAATAATAAACATATTAAAATAATATTTTTTTTTAAGTATAAATTAATTTTAAATCGATTTAATAATGTTTATAAAAATTATTATTTTTTTATTATTAATAATATTTACTTATTCCGGGATAATAAAGTTTAATATTTATATATTAAAAAAAATTATACTTTTTTAATTATTAAGGATTTATTTAATAAAAATATTTTAATATTATTATTAAAAAATGGATTTATTTTTACTTATAAAATATTAAATCTAATAAAATAATTTTTATATTTATTTAATTTTAAATTTTATGTTATTATAATTAATTTTATTTATTTCGGAAGTTATATTTAATAATTTTCTTAATTTAATCGTTATAATTTTATACTAATTATTTATAATTTAAAAATATAACTTTAATATAATTTTTATAATTTTCTTTATTAATTTTTAAGATTATTATTATAATCTTTTTTAATTAATTTTTTTATTATTTCCTTTTAATATATTTTAATTTAATTTTATTTTTTTTTATTATTTATATATTTTTTTCCAATTCTTTTAATATTTAATATCTTTTTTTATTTTAAATAAATAACTTTAATTTATTTTTAAGGAATAATCTTTATAATATTTTCCCTCTTAATTTTTAAATAATATATTTATAATTCTTAAAAAAATTTTTAATAATATAAAATTTTAATTAATTATATTTAAACTTTTATATTTTTAATATGTTAATATATTTAAAGGAATTATATAATAATATTAAGTTATCTTTTATAAAAGGTTTTTTTTTAAATAAATATTTTTTTTTAATTATTTTTTTCTTTTAATTTTTTTTTTATTTTATTATAAGTTTAATAATTTTATTAATATTAATTTTATACTTATATAATATCTTAGTTTTTATTATAAGTAAGTTTACTTTAAAATATATTTTTTTTTAATTAATAATATATTATATAAATATAATTATTTTAATTAATAAAATAAATTATTTTTTATATAATATTTCGTAAAAATTTAAGCCGTATTATTTTATAATAATTTTATTTATTTAAAATATATTATCTAATATTTTTAATTATTTTTTATTAATATTATTAATTACTTTTTAAAGTTTTACTTTAATTAATTTATAGTTAATTTTAATTTATTTTTTTATTAATTTTTATTTTAAAAAATAATTTATAATAATAAAGTATTTTATTTTTAAAGAATTTCTTAATTATTATTAAATTAATATTTTTAATAAGGATTATTTTTAATTAATTAAATAATTTTTTTTTATTTTTTAAGATCGTAGTAAATCCGTAATTATTAAGTATATATTATATATCCATTATTTAAAATATTAATAAATCGTTTAAAATAATATATAATTTTAAATTTAAATATTTATTTAAGTTAACTTTTTAATAATTTACATAAATTATAATTATTTCTTTAATAAATCCGTACATTTTTTTTTAATAATATAACTTAAAAATCTTATAATAAATAAATTTTATTCTTTTATAATTAAAATTTATATAAAAATTTCGAATAATTTTCTTCTTTTATTAATTTTTATTTATAATTTTTTTTAAAAAGTATTACTTTTCGTTTTTTTTTATAACATCTTATTTAAAATATTATATTTTAAAGTTTTATTTTTAAAGCATATTATTAACGTTTCTTTATATTTTAATCGATTATTTTTTAATTTATCCGAAAGCTTTAATATTATTAAATAAATAATTATTTCTTAAGATTCTTTTAATTATTTATTTTTTAATTAAAAAATGTTTTTAATTTAATTATTAAGTTAAGTTATAACAAGGTATATTTTTATAAAAATCTTATTAAATATTATAAAAAAATTTAATTAAATATTAATAAAATTATTTATATTTTTTTTTTATTTATTATTTTATTAATTAAAAAAGTTATTTAATTTTTATAATAAAACATTAATAATTATATTTTTTTTATTTAGTAAATATTTTATTTTAAAGTTAAGTAACTTAATATATATAATTTATTATATAAATAATGCGTTAAGTAAATTAAAAAAATTATTATTTAATTAAAAAATTAATACTTTAACATCCGTTTTAAAAATAAATTAAATTTTAAAAATATAATTTTATAATTACTTTAAGGATTTTATAATTATAAGATATTTTAATTTAATAACGTTATAATTTAATTTTAATTTTTTTTATATTCCCGATTTATACCTTATTATCCGTATTTTAATTTAATTATTAAGTTAATTTAATATATATCTTTATTTTATTTTTAATACATTTATTTTAATAATTATTAAATTACTTAATTTATAATTTAATATAATTAAATATAATACTTCCGTTAAAGTTTTTTAAAAGTGTTTTATAATTTATTTTTATAATTATTTTTATTTAAATAATTCATTTTTCTTTAATAATTTTATTAATAATAAAATAATTAATATATATTTTTTGATTTAAATACGAAAGTATATAATTAATTTTAAGAATAAATAAACTTCGTTAAAATTAATATATTATTATTATTATTTTAAGATTTTTTTAACTTTAATTATATTAAGTTTTTTATTATTTATTTTATATAAGTATTTAATAATTTTTATTATTAATTTATAAAATATTAATTTTTCCGCACTTATAATTACATTAATTAACTTAAAGTTTAATAAAATTTTCGTAATATTTATAATATATTTATATATAAATCGTTTAATCTTAAAAAACATTTCTTCGTCACCGTATTTTATAATTAAGTTTTTAATTTTAATATTATTAAAAAATAACTTACATTTATTTAAAATAAAATTATATAATATTTAAGTTATTATTTTTAAAAATTATATAATTAAATTAATAACCTTTTAAAATAATATAATTATCCTTATAAATTTAATTAATATAATAAATATTATTAAATCTTAATTAAAAATAAATAATTTTATTTAATTATATTCGGAAAATAAATTAATATAAAATAAAATAACATATATTATAAAAAATTTAATAAAAGATTTATAATTTTTAAAAAAGAAAATGTTTTTAATTATTTATACGTTTAATTTTATAATAAAATTAATGAAGTAAAATCTTCCGTTTTTTTTTTATATTATAAATTATAAGTTATAATAAAGGTTATATTTTTCTTTAAGAATCTTATATTTAAATTTATTTTTAAAGATTTTAATTATTTTATTTTTTAAAGGAATTAATATTAGTATATTCTTTGCTTATTATATTTTATATAATATTATTTTAATAATATAATTAAGTGTAATTTCCTTTTAAATTTTTTTTAATTTATTAAAATCTTAAGTTAAAACTTTTTTTTATTTAAAAAGAACTTCCATTAAAAAGTTTTTTTTATAATTATTTATTTTTATATTATTTAATTTTTTTTTAATTTCTTTTTTTTATTTTAAGTTTAATTTAAATCTTTTTAATTTTTTTATAAATCTAAGTATAATATTCTTTAAAAATCTTTTTATATTATTTAACTTAATTATTTTAAATATTTTTAATAATATATTAACTTTTTAATTTAATAATTTTAATAATATTATTTTATTTAATAATATATTATTTATTAAGTATATTTTATTAATTTTAAACTTATATATAATATTAATTTTAAACTTATATATAATATTAATTTTAACTTATTTCTTTTATTATTTTTAATTTTTTTTTATTTTTAAGATTATGTTTTAATATATTATTCTTAAGAGTTTTTTTATTAAATTAAAAAACTTATTATTAATTAAAAATATTATTATATTTTTATTTTTTTTTAAGTTTAAAAAAAAAGATTTTATTATTATTTTTATTTAATTTTAATTCGATTATCGGTTTTTAATAATTTAAATATATATAATTAACATTTATTTTAATTTTATTAAATAAAACTTTTCGTATAACGTTAAATTTATTTTTAAGTTTATTTATATTATTAATGTAATTTATTAAATTAATAATTAATAATTTTCTATATTAATAAATATAAAATTAATATAATTTTTAAAATAAAATTTACTTGTATTTTTAAAGGTTAATAAAACCTTAATTTAAATAAATTTAAATTTTAATAAAGTTATTATAATTTTATTTAACTTATGTTTAAAAATAAAATAATTTTAAAATATAAAGTTTAATTTAAAAAATAATATTTAAAAATAATATTTATCATTTACCACGTAAATAAAAACTTAAAATTATTATTATGTTAATTATATAAAGCTTTTAATTATTTTTTTATAAGAAATTCCTTTTTTTTATTAAATTTAATTTAAGTAAAAAAGGTTTTTTTTATAATTAAATTATATTTTTTAACATACGAAAAGGTTATAATTAATATTTATATATTAATATTAATTATTTTTTTAATAAGTTTTTCATTTCCATTTAATTTAATTTATATTATAATTATTAAATAAAGTTTTATATAAATTTAAGGATTATTAAAAAGTAGAAAATATAACTTATTATTAATTAAGTTTATTATATTAATATTAAATTATTTTTAAGTTATTATTATTTTTATTATTATATTTATTAATATTTTGTTTTAATTTTTTTAACTTTAATTATTATTTTTTTAATATTTTCAGGGATAATTTTAATTATCTTTATAAAAATTAATTTAACTTATTTAATTATATTAATTATATATTTTATTATTATATTTAAAAAACTTGGTAAATATTAAATTATATTAAATTATGAAACTTTAAAATTTCTTTTTAAGTTATTTTTAATTAATTTTTTTTAATATATTTTTATTTAATTTATATTAATTTTAATTACTTTATTTATAATAATTAATTAATTATTATTTTTAATTTAATTATTAATTATTTCGATTAATTTATTATTTAAGTTTATTTTTTTTTTAATAACATTAATTTTAAAGGAAATTTACGAAAGGTTTAAATAGTTTTATATAAAATTTAATTTATTTAAAAATTAATATTTTATTTTTTTTATATTATTTTCTTTTATTACGTTAATAAATTATTTATAATTTTTTATTCCGATTAAATTATTAAACCTTTAATTATTTTTACCGTATATAACTTAAATTATGGCTTTTAATTATAATATCGTTACTTCTTTTATAATTTAAAGGTTAAATCTTTCCATTAAAATTATTATTTTAATTATTTAATAAATTATTTTTTTTAATTTTATTAATCTTTTTAAATTTTAATTATATATGTATTTTATAAGTTAATATTTTATTAATTTACTTTTTAATTTTATATGTTTTATAATAACGTATAAGATTTTTATTATATTAAAATTAATTTTAAAGTTATAACTTCTTTTATAATATATTTTTTTAACGTTTTTTAATGTAATATACTTTTATTATTTATTTACTTTAATATATTATAATTTTTTAATATATATAAATTATTTAAATAATAATAAAATTAATATTATTTTAATAAATATTAATATATTTATTATTAATTAAATATATTAATAAACTTTTACGTGTTAAAATTATATTATTAAAATTATATTAATTTTATAATAATAATATTAATTAAAGCTTAAAAGTTTATTAATAAAAAATAATATAACATTTAATATAATATTTATTATATTTATAATATATTTTAAATTTATTTCATTTTTTTAACTTTATTTTATATTTTTACTTAAATAATAATTAATTTTTTTAATTAATTAATTATTATTTTTATATTAAATTTTAATTTTTTTATTAATATTTTTATCGAAGTTTTTTTAACTTTTACTTTTTTAACTTTTATTTTTTTTTAATTTTTTCATATTTTTAAGTTATTTATAAGTAATAAGTTTAAACTTAAACTCCTTTAAAAAAATTTATAAATATTATTAATAAGGTTTTAATTAAATAACTTAATTTTTTATTAAATTTAATTATAAATTATTTTTTTTAATTTATTAAATATTAATTTCCTTAACTTTTTTAATATTATTTTATTATTAATTATTAAATCTTTTATTATCCTTTTTTTTATTTTTTTAATTATTTTTCTTATATACTCGTTTTTATATATTTTATAATTTTCGGAAAATTTATTTACTTTTTAAATTATTATAATAAATTTTATTATAAAATTATTTAATTTTAAAGGATTATAAATAATTAAGTTTAAAAATATATTATTAATTTTTATAATTTAAAATTTATATTATTTAAAATTTTATATTTTAAATATTAATAATAACTTTTTTTTAATATTTTCTTAAATATAAATATTTTTAATAATTATTTTAATTATTTATTTAATTTTATTAAACTTAATTTAATTAAGAATATTTTTAATTATTTATTTATTAATTATTTAATATTAATTAAATTTATTTTTAATTTTTAAAACTTATTTTAAAACATTTAAACCGTTAAACTTAAAAATAAAATAATTTTATAACTTCGGAAAAATAATTATATAAAAAATTAATATAATATAATTAAATTTTTATTCTTTATTTTTATTTTTATTTTTATTTAAACTTTTATTTATTAATATAATAATATTATAATATTTATTATTTATTTTTCTTTTTCTTTTATTTTTAAATTATTTTTTATTTTATTCTTTAAATTAATTTTTAAATTAATTTTAAGATTTTTTTTCTTTTATTAAATTAAATATAACTTTTAAAATAAATAATAAAAATAATTTTAAAAATATTATTTTAAAACGTTTTTATTATAAAAAACTTAATAAGTTAAAATTAATATAATTTTTATTTAATAATTTTAATTAAATTATTTTAAATTATATAAGATTAATTTTTTTATTTAAATTTTTATATAATTTAATAAATAATATAATAATAAATATTTTTTTAAAAAAATTAAAGTTTAAAAGGAGATTTTTTAAGTTTAAAATAAAAATAATTTAAATAATAATTTAATTTTATAAAAATAATTATAATTAATAATTATAATTAAGTTTATTTTTAAATAATAATTATTATTATTTTTATAATATAACTTTTTATTATAATGTTTAATTTTTTTTAATTTTAAAATATAAATTATTAAAATAAATTATTAAGTTTTAAAGGATTAATAAAGTATTTTTAATTTTTTTTATAACGTTAATTAATTATAATTAAATTTATATAACATGTATATTAATTTTTAATTTAAAAATAATAATAAAAATAATAATAATATATAAAATATTAATTATAAAATTATAAATAATAATTTATATTATTAATATTTTTAATTTATTAATAAAATTTATAAAAGTTTATTTAATATAATAAAACATGTAAATTAAAATTATAATAAATAAAGTTTAAAAATATTTAAGTTTTTACGTTATTAATTTATATTTTTATTTATATTATTATTAAATAATATTAATAATAATATTTAATATTTTTATTTTTTTTATATTATTATTAAATAAGTATTTTTATATTAATAAAGTTATATTATTTAAATCTGTCGTATTTATTTTTAATATTTTTTAATAATATATTTTTTTATAATTTTATATATTATTTTTTAATATTTTTTTATATTTTTAATTTTTTATTATAATTAAAAATTTTTTTTAAAGTTTTTTATATTTTTTTTTATTTTATTTTTTTATATTTTTTATTTTTTTTTTAATTATAAATTTTTATAATAATTTTCTTAAAATTAAAATTATAAATTTAAATTTTATAATAATTATTATTAAATTAAAATAAATAATTTTAATATTTTAATATTAAAAAAATATTTATAATAAACTTTTAAAATTATTAAATATATTTTTTTAAATTTATATAATTATAATTATAATAATAAATAATTATTAAATAAAAATATATTTATATTAAATTATTAAATAATATAATAATAAAATAAAAATATTAAAATTAAGTTTTAATTTTTAAAATTTTTAATTATATTATTAATTATATATTAATATAAAATTTAAAATTTTAAAATTAAATATTTAAATATTATATTACGATTTAATATATAAGTTTATATAATTAATAATATTATATATAAAATTATAATTTTTTTTAATAAAAAATCGTTTTTATTTTAATTAAATTTTTAACGTATTATTTATATATTTTTATTTTTTATATATTATTATTTAAATTATTTTATATAATATTTTAAAATATATTTAATATATTTTAATTAATTTATATTTTAAAAAATATAATTTATATAAATAAAATTTTATTTAAAATAATAAATTTTTTTTTTATTATATTATTAAAAAACTTAAAAAAAAAAGTTATGAAAATAAAGATTTTAATCCTTAAAATAATAAATGGCAAATCTTCCTTTTAAGTATAAGCATTTCCTGATTAAGGATAGTAGCTTGGCGGTACATCCGAATTACCTGTTACTTGCTTCAAATTTTTGACACGAATGTGTAACCCTGTTATGCACGGACCATCTTAGCAAAGCTAGAGCAATTATATAAGCGAACTACCTACTAGGTACCTAATCAAGGCCCTGACCTAATTTATGGCCTCCCGTGTCTGTTTACCCTACGTTAATTCAACCATCGCAATTATTACTGACCACGACTTGCTTGTCCTACGAGTATCAACGAGATACTTGGAAAGCAAGGGTGAAATTTATTAGTTCCATCGCAGAACGTCAATTGGCTGACTATCCGAAGCATTAAAATTCAATTCCAACCACTGTCGATCTCCATCTCTCGTACGCAGCGACAATATCATCATTTCCAACCGTCGAAATGCTCTTATGATTTGACAACAGTTAATATGGGATTTGAAAGCCTATTGATCCGACGTACTCCAACATACAAGCATATCCCCTCTCAACGAGACGGGCTACGTATTCACTATGACGCGACGTGGGACACTTAGCTAGGTATTCAAGAAGTGATGCCTGGAGATTTGCTTCCCAGATCCCTGCCATGACACGAACGACAGCAACATCATCTCAATAAGCATCGCTGGCTAAGTGGAAGTGATGTTTCTCCTGGAAGAATAACAGATGCGAGGAAGCTCGTGGGTCATACAATAACAGTCTGTTGTAGAAGCCGGATGTCGTCGGCTACAGTAAGTCGACGTACGACTAACCCGCGGATGGCGGCGATTCGGAGAAAGAGCAACCTTCCGGACGTAATTCGTGAAAATCAACGGGAAACGGAGTTTTTCTTCGGTTCCGTGCTGTCGAGCAGTTCGCTTTTCTTTCTTACGCCGACCAACTGCCTGGAATCAGTACTCACATTGTACGAGAGCCCGGATAGAGGTTCCAGTGAAGAAGTCCCTATAATTATAGCGTGCTTCTAGCGGTACTTTACCCGGACATAGGTACCATCGGCAACGTAGTAACCCCTCTTACTCTTCCTCCTCACGTAAACGCGGGCATGCGACAGAAATGCCTTTTATTCACTAAAAACCAACGAAAAACGAGATCAAAAGTTCATCAGCTATTCACCGAGACCCTACCGAAGGTTTCTGTTCCAAATCTTCAGACTACTGACACGTAGCAACGCAATGTGATCTAGCGGAGATACACCTGTTTTCTTGAAGGCCATTGAAGTTATCAGCTCCATGATCTCAGCATTAGTTTCCCCCGGTAGTGGAGGACTTTCCTATGCATCCCAGTCATGCCGCCCCTATTCCCATATCTTTAGGTAGGCAGAACTATCGAACAAACGCCTGCCTCGACGTCCATGGAGGTGCCATCACATCAGTTGAGGTGTTTTCGATGCTGACAAACGCCAGTCGCAAGCCCTTCACAGTGGACGACATACCTACCTAGTACCTATCAAGTCATATCCTAGGCTCTGGAAGTCCTAACGTTGCAGACACACCAGATGACCATAGAGTTAAAACACAACGCATGCAGTGACTAGCACAAGCCAAGGCCTGCAGGTCGCTGTCAGATCGCCTAATATTAAACAAGACCCTAGAGCGATACAGCTCCGCCAATGTCAGTGATGAGGACAGCAGTCAAATCAACTATGATGTGTACCTAGGTATGTAACGATTGAAGACGCCCCTAGGAGAGTATATAGGAAAAACGAATGGGAAGCACCCGCATGAAAAAAGAGACCTAGCGAGCCAAAGAACGACACGGTGTGATGATAAATTATCAAATACGTCCTCGCGAAGAGAACTGTCGTATGTCTTCATCAGAAAGTAGTCTTAATGTTTGAATAATGTATTGAGTGCCTTGTATCTAAGAAATTCCTTTAGTTGATTTTAATTGATAAGTAATATTGGTAAGATTATTCCTCACCTTCACCAGATATTCACTACCGAATTTTCTGTCTAGAAAGGTTTCCATCTTCTCGAAATCAACATAGACCCCATCTAAAGTAACCGTGTAGGTGCACGACATTGCTCCAGGTTTGTGGCTGCTTCAGGTTTCTCTACTTCTCTTAGTAGCGGTGCGTTATTATGTTGCCCTGCTCAATAACTCCATGTAATAACTGCAGAGTACTCAGAATGTGTCGATTTCTTTTGAGATGAGAAGTTTATAACTTAGAAGATGTCAGAGGGGCAACTACTTAATAAATGAAATGCCGGCAACGTGTGCATCTCCACGTATCATAACACAAATCTACCTCCTGACTGTCATCGACGCAGAATACCTACATTTGATGGCGGCAACAGTCTTGATCGTCGAGCAAGCTTAAAGACCAGCGATGTCTCGGCACGCGCAATACTTGATGAACACAGAATACGTGGCTTAAATCCCCTTGTTAGTTCCTTGCGTATTTACTGATGATGATAGTTACAATCATCGTCATATCCACGTCTCGCATCGTCGACGAGAGTTGAAATACGGATAAACAGTAAGCATGAGTTACAGTACTTACTTACATCACTAAAATGCACGGACACGGCATTGTCTTCGTTCGCCGGCCATGCCTACCTACCTAATACCTAGACGTACTCGAGCTGAAGTTGATAGCTCTGCAAATCGAGCAGATCCTAATAGTAGCCTCGACAAAGAGATTGTCGTTTACCTTACCAACATAACATCTTCGCTCCTATATCCATACTGCCACCCGAGGAAAACACACGTATCTTGTAGACACAGCTACTCAGCAATACATTTCTAAGAATATGGCCTGGATTCTGTACGTCGTCGCAGTCGAGCAATAGCCAACCTAGGGCTACTTCAACCAGCCGCAAGGAATCATTTCTAACTTGGCAATAAGTAGTCCGTTATTCTAGACAAAGTCATCTCCTCTGTCATGGCTAACATCGATGATGAACAATAGGCACTTCTCGATCATTAAGATGCGACACCCATCCTTGACACCCCGCCAGCTTTCACCCTGGTCCCTGGACGCAGAGACTACCTCTGCAAACGCCACCGCGGACGCTATTGTCTCCTGTCTCGGGAGAGTGCATGACGTGGCGTCCGCCACGGCCTCGGAGTTGCAAGATGCCGTGCCGACTATTTCATCAGCCACGTCTAGAGTGACTCGGACTCGGACCTTACAGAGTAGAAGAACGCCGAGAAGATCAGGACGACAGACTTCCATGAGTCCCTATGGACATACATTCAATCGAACACCACTCTCCCTCTTGAAGAAGTATTCCGAGTAACATCCATCATGCTACAGTGCGCATCGTACTTGGCGATGGGATGATGGCACTAGGTCGTGAAGCGGCGGTTGTGGTCGGTGCTGAAAGATACGGTAAAAGGCTTATACCGAACTATTTGAATGACGGGGGATTCCCTGCTTATATGCACGTTCCTGCCTAGGTCCCATGCACTGTACCCGGAAGCAGTCCCTTAACCCCCTAACTTCAGCCGTCAGCCAGGGGAATCGGGCTTACCAGTAGAAGAGCGTGTAGTCGTGTTTGGGAAAGGATACTTCGCTAATAAAACCTGAACGACATCCACGCGTGCGCATCGCATCCCCAAAAACATGATACTCAAGGAGACAGTCACTTTTCCTGTCGTTCACCTCACAGCACTTCCACGTTCTTCGATCGTGGCAACCTATTGACTAGAAAGAACGTCCTCATACACTCAGCGACCGAAAGAGTGAGAGTCGCTGCAATTTAGCTCGTCTAGTCCGTCGGCGCGGAGGTGCTTGTCACGGTCGGCTCCTAGTGGAAGGAGTTTCTGTAATCTACTTTTGGCGGTGTCGATGGATGCATCTTCAATTCGCACAACACAGAACTTGGGCCTCAGCAACGCGAACACGAACGTATAGGTGCTTTTCCATATCTTCCAAACTTTCCCAAATATCCTGTGTTTTGGTACGCGTTCATGTGGGGGAAAATGTACTCTTCATATAGCGGAAGGTTAACTTTATTTTCCCCCTTTTCCCCCACATTGCTTCCCCTCGAACGAACATCACGTCGGCACATGCATATCTATTTTTTTGGATAAATCACACGATATTGCAATCCCCAAGAAGGTCAGGAATCAAACCGTTTATATTCTTGCTTATACATAAATCCCTCGTTATGAAATGACGTAAAATTCGTTCTATTTCCGTGAATCGTAAATCATCGCTAATGTTCTTCCAGACATAATCTTCCATCAGCCGCCATTCATGTTCTCATGATATCGGGTCAAATCCTCATTGCGGGTTTGGTTCCTTCAAACACTATCATCAGGGGCCAGCGCAAGTATCATTAAACAGCTGAAGTAGTGGGTGTCGCGGGGGCGGTAGGCTCGGTTCTTCTCTTCTTCGTCTCTTCCCTCTCTCGGAAGTAGTCTTCGAGGAACTCGGCCATCGGGTAAGGGTGTGAAAGGGAACTAAACCCGCCATAATATAACCCCATTCCCATCAAAAATGAGAAGGCCGATAATCCTCCAGCCGATGCGAAAAAAATCCATATATCACGAGAAATATGGATTCGGGAGCTCTCTGGGTCCAGTGTAATGAAATTCATGCCCCAGAAGCCCTATATTACAATCAGCAACGACATGGCATATCCATGGTCAGGTCAAGTCTCTTACTGCTACGAATGTAGCCGGCAAGAATATCAGGGTCAGAAATGTGACTGTTTTTTCGAGGAGACGACGCGAGCCCTCTAGCCGATACGCGTAGGCCTATCGATATCCAGGTAAGTTGCAATGTGAAGACCGAGTAGCAAGGGAGCTCACCCATTTGATTTCATTATCTAACCTACTCGTAAATGCATCTGCCCTCAATTTCAAATTGACAAGAAACCCAGAAGAGAAATTCAGCCCATAAAAGATTTCCTGCTGAGCTGGTGCGAGGTCACTTTGACGCATTATTGATTGAGTGGTCTCCGAAGCCGCTTGGAGTGTTTCGCTCATGTGAATCACGTGGCGGGAAAGTTCATGGAGCGTGTTGTATGTGTTTATGAGACCGTCGCCGCTCAGATACGCCCTTTCTCTCATAATTTTCACGGTTTCGGCAAATCCTCTACGTCCCTATATTATGTGTTAGGATGAGGTTACTACTGGTCTATGTCGGTAATGACGTACTTTTTCAATCTCGCGAATGGGCCTACGAAACCTCCAGAGTGCTTCGTCATATTTCCAGATAATCGCACGAAGAAGAGCATCGTGAGCGGCGTTGTGATGCCTCTTTATATTTGCGATGGGATAGTTCTCGAAGGCTTTCACTATCTCATCTTGGATCTCCGTGGAATCGTCGAAGCATATAAAGACGCATGAAGTGTGCTGGGTGTTAGGGTCAAAAAGCCACAGGCTGCAGAATGAAAGATACAGCCAACCGTAGGTCGGCTCATGTCTTCCAGCGCCTTTGAGAATTTTGATGAGAAACCGAGACACATCGCCTTGAGAGGTTAGATGGCTTTAAAACTAATATCCATTATATACCTACTGTATCCTGAATAACCAAACCGAGTCGGGGACTCGCGGGTCAGAAAGAATCCATTGGAATTCCATGCTTCTTGAGTTAGGAAGAAGGGTTCGATGTGCAGAGCTTCTGTTAGTGTATTGCATAGTTCAGGTGCTGCCGAAAGTTTAGGTTCCTCGTCCTTATCAGAATGGATTTTAGGGAGAAAGCTAGGGTTTTCATTGGTCAAAACTGGTCCCTAAGATTAGTTCTTAGTGGGGTCTGTAGAGGAAACCCTTACAAAATCTGAAGATCAGAGTCCTGACATAAGACCGTAATTAGAAGTTGTCTCATGGGCAGGATATGGTGTTGACCTACCAGTCGAATATCTAAATTCCCACCTGGACGTATTTGATCAAGAAGTGTATTGATCGTTGGATCGTCCTGGCTTTTGAGCAAGCGTACTACACCATTGGGATCGGGATCGGTACTTAACAATTTATTATGAGCGGTACTAGGTAGAAAGTAGTTCAAAGATTTGCATTTACCTGCGTCTAAAATGTGCTACTCGAGTGTCATTAGTGGCTGGGATGGGCGATTGGGGTACAGCTGGTCCCCCAGACATATTATAGGGCCTAGGAGGTAGCTTGGGGGAGAAGCGTAGTGCGGATAGGGGTAAGAAAGATAAGTCCAGAAGAAGCGGGGTCAACACACTTCTTTTAAAGGTTGTCAACCCCAGCCACTTCATCATACATGTCATGAATTATCTTAATTTTTTATCGCGAATTATTCTCAGCCTTGAATTAATTTGTAAATGTATATAGGCTTAATTGGCTGATTATGCCTTCCCTCGATGATTTTGCCTTGTTTTTTGTCCTGAATTGTCACAGAAGTAACAGAAGTAATAAGAGAGAGATCATGGTTGGTTAACCGCTGATTACACGACGTCAATCAGCTTACCATAGCGCTGTGGGAGGGGCAATGTACTACCTATCGCGTTCGGTGGCTGCGTGTAAACCAGGCATCTACCTACCATATATTAGGTAGGAAGTATTACTTACCTACCTTACTACTTCTTTTCATCACCGCCTGCTGAAGCGATCTCGGCCATGGGATTGCGATGGCAAGTATAGAGTCCATCCACCTACTATACAACAAGTCCCGATGATCATACTATTAACATCAGTGGAAGCCTACGAGATTTGTTCATCGTGTCCTACTGCTTCAAACTCCTGGACAATGGGAACATCTGCAGCCTTCCTAGATCAAGGATCAGGAGAACATATTCTGGGACTCGATGTGAATACAAGAAACTCTCATTAACTCAAAGTCTCACCATACCCCTTTTCCTCTTCTTTTTCTATCTATTTTCTTCTTTTACTTTCTTCTGTCAAGAACAATCCAAACAACAGAGATGGGCAACCAACTCATCTCTATCTCCTCACTAGGAGAAGTTGGCCACACTTCCTTCGGACCATGGATCTTCGTCCGGGCTGCACATCTCCGAAGCCGAAGTTGTCTCCCACATCCCTTCCTCCTCCCTCTGCTGCCCATCCGCCCTCTCATTTGAGCTGCTCTCTCCCATATTCTCACCATGGTTATTCTCGCTTCTGAAGGTAACTATCATCTCAGGCGCACGTTCACCTGCGCTCTCCCCTCTCAGCGGTGTAACGGGCGACTACAGCAGCGAGAGTCAGTAATCACGCTTTGTTTCTTTCAAGAATATCCAAGGGAAGATGTTATAACATACTGGCAATCTCAACTCCGGGATCTCCTCATCCATGTCCGGCACCTCGAGCTGCCATGACCTCGAATCAGGTGCAGTAGCGACCGCAGAAACTGAAACCGAGCTCTCGGCAGTAGTAACCGGCGCCAGGTCTGGGACATCCATCTCAGACCCATCCTGGTCCTGCTCAGCCTGTTCCTGGTTTTCCATGCGAGGCGAGACACGCCGGTGGAATCGACACAGCGGGTAAAAGCCCGCCAGATCCGCGTCAGTCTGTCGGACATTCGACAGCTCGACCTCAAGATCGCGGTTTCTCCGCTCAAGATCCCTGACCCGGGCCGAGAGATCTACTGTCGGCTCCGGGCTCTGGACGTGGACCGCAAGGGCGGGACTGTCCCAATCCGCATCAATGATGAATGGGCTTGACGACTCAGTGAAGTCGCGAGCCATAACCTGAGGCTGGGGCAGGGTTTGAGTCCCATGTTCTTTCTGCTGCGACTCCCTAGCAACTTGCTGCCGCTCAAGGAACGATACAAGCTTAGCTTCAAAAGCCGTCAAACCCTCCCGGACCTCGCCCAACTCCTTGCACCACTCCCCGCAAAGCTCATGCCACTCCGCATTAACGCGTTTCTCAGCATCCTTAACCATCTCCCCAAGCTTCTCGCTCACCTTCCTCTCCTCACCCAACTGCTTCTCCAACCCATCCCTCAACTCCTCAACCTCCCTAACCCGTCCCTCCAACCGATGAATCCTCCCCTCCAACTCCTCCACCACCTCACTACCCCCACCCTCAGCCAACCCCTCGCTAGCAAGCAACCTCGCGTTCTCCAACTGCAGCGCCTTAACCAGGGTCCTCATGTCTATGAGCTCCTGCTTGTGGTTCTTGATATCGTTATGTTGGATATTCATAATCTTCTCAATACCCTCGACCTGAATAGTCAACGTGCGCGAGAGCGCCCTCTCCTCACTAAGAATCTTATACGCGACGTTAAGCTCCTCGCGCAACTCCTCCGCCTCGCGGGCGCGCGCCTCCTCGCCACGCACCGCTTGCGTGGTATGTTTGACGCTCTGCTCGAACGCCGCGATGATGCCCTGATGGGAGCGGTCCTTACACGCCGGCTCGGCTTTCATCGACGGGGCAGGGACAATGGGCCTGCGCCGCGGCGTCGGGGCACGCAAAGGGGGGTTAATGGTATGCACCGGCCCAGGAACAGCGTCAGGTCGTCCCTTGAGCTCGCTCTCCTGGAGAGCGACGCGGAGGCGATGGACCTTGCGTAGTAGGACCTTAGCGATTTTCTCCGCGGACTGGGCTTTCGACATGCACCACTCCTCAAGCTTCTCCTTTTCCTCCGTCGTCCTGCGGAGGCGTTGTTTGAGTTCCTCGAAGGTAGCTTCGCTGTACATACTGTCCATGGCGCCGGAGGTGGCATATGCTCCGGCCCGTTGGCAGATAGTCAACGGCGAGCCTGGACACGGGCGCAGAAGCGCCTCGTCAGGGCCGTTGAACGACGTCATATCCAGCGGGAAATCCTGCTCTTCCTCGAAGAGGGCGAAGTTAAGGGGATGAGGCATCAGTTCTTCGAATTCGTCTCTTGTCCGTATATCTCGTACACTCTTGTACACACACTACTACAAGTAATGGGTGTGCAAAGTTGTAAGGAAGTAAAAAAAGAATCAGGGTCGAGGGAAAAAAATGTGGCGGGACTTATTTCACGATTCAACGTTTCCCTTCCTTGTCAGAAGACCACCTGTACATACCCTTAATCCCTAGAACAGGCACGGCAAACTCAAAGCCCCCTTCCCATATGCTTAAAGTTGCTGGACCCTTCGCCGGAGCACCAGGGGGGACATAGCAGATTCCGACCAGTCAGATCGATTCCTGCCCGTCATCTGAGGCTACCGACGATTTGAGTTCAGGGTCGTTTAGCCGCATTTGGACGTATGGCATAACAGCTGGACCCTATCGAAAACTATCGATATAGGAGGTCGACGCATCAAAGTTCGAAAGTGCCGGCTTTGATGACATTATTGGGACTTCCGCAATCCAAAACATCGAATAGAGTTGCGCTTTGGGCCACCTGATAAGACTTTAGCGGTGGCACTTGGGGCTACTTGATGCTTAATAGGTAAGGGAATACGGGTCGTGTGATGCCTGTGATGTCCAAGGTGAGGAAATAAGAACATTGAAAGGACCTATCGACGTGATGTTAGAGTTATATCATCTGAGAAAATCTATCCGAGATGAGGCGATCCAGAATAATATGGTCGTGCCAGATGCCAAAGCAAAGGCTTAGACGATTACTAACAGCAGTGATCAGGCCCAAGCGGGCTATTATTGAAAGGGGTATGATTACTGAATTCCAAGTCTATGTATACTTATATATACCGAGTCAGAGCAAATGATCCCCCCGCTGTCATCAGCGCCGTACAATAGCGCACACGGATGCCGCCCCAAGATCAACCCATCCATATGAACAAGACAGAAATGAGATCGCTACGCCAAATTTTTGAGTCCGTGACTACCTGGGTATCCGACAACCTCTGATGCCTCCAACGGTGCGCAGAACACTGCAGCGGCTACTACGATAGAGCCCACCAGTTACCAAAGTCACAAGCCGTGACTGGTCAGTCAACCTGCTTTTCGCAACCGATGCGACCGAGCAACTCCTTACGGTCGCTGTGACCAGGTAAGCTAACACCAGAAGAACTTGCCGCCCTTTTAACGCCTGTCCGGCGCTCCCATCCCTTTAAATCAATAGCCTCAACACCCACTTCTTCTTCTAACGGCTGTGCTTCTTCGTACTCGAATTCATCCTCTTCTTCCTCTCCTTCGTCATCACTTCGAGTATCATCGGCGCCGTCGCCCTTGAGCACGCGAATGGCAACCCGAATGATCATGAAGAACCAGAATATGGTTATGACTTGGAGACCAAGTAAGCAATACAAGAATCCCCACTGTACAGAACTAGAAAAACAAATTGTTCCCTCAAAATCACTGAACGGCTCAAGGTAGTGACCCCATCCGTCAGGAATTGGGAAAGGACCAGTCATATTTGCGTTGGTACCCTTGAAGCAACCGGTCGGTAGCATTTCAGGCACATCCTTGTAAATGCTATAGCATGTCATCATGTAAAATACGTGTCGAGCGACGAACCACGATACCATGAAAACGCCAAATGTGGCGTCGCATAATCGTGCGAAGCCCAAGTACTTCAGACACTTTGCAAGCTATTTTCAAAGTTAGTCACCACTTGATATACGATACTAACTGTTTTAAGGAAGCTTTGACTTACTGGTAGAAACAAATCAACTACGTCCATGAGGACAAGGATCAGGTTGCCGACCCTGGTGTGGTGGTAGCAGTAAGACGCGGAAATGAGAGTGATCGTGATGAAATGATGAGTCAGCATCTGCCAATGATCTTTTCTGCGCTCCTCGATGTGGATAACAAGGACTTGTTGCAACCAGAAAGCCCATTGAGCTAACATGTAAGCCTTCATGATCCCATCAAGTTCTCTGTTTGGCCAGTCCGTCCAAAGCTCCCTCATATTAAGGAAGTAGGGAGATTGAACATATAAGTACTACTCGAAAATCAGTACACTTAGCTGAGAATAGATAGTGGGGTGTGCAGAGTGAATTTTCACTGTCCAGAATGAGGTAATGGGCGTTGAGGGGCGTATCATACGGTACCAAGAGACCAGAAGAAGCTGTAGTAGATCAGCATCCAGGCTTGCTCCGAGAACCTAGTTATTTCCTTCCTCTTAGAAATTCCCCATTGCCTTGCTAATGGCGCCAATAAATGCTCCATGAAGCCGGCGCGGAGTCCGGTAAAGAGGATAATGCAAAAGGAGATGAAATGGTAGTCATTTGACCCAATTGCATATTTGCCCGATTCCGAATTGTAGTACGACAAAGTGAAGAACTTCGAGGTGTGAGGGCGCGCTTTAGGTAAGCACATGTGGGCGAGGAATATCAGAGTGATGAGGTTGAATGAGAGGCCTGCAAGATTGGAAACCGTTAGCGGTTGCTAAGTTCGAATAGGCGTGCTGACGGGCGCTGTGGTGTCGCTGTCGTGGAACAGAGCCCCCCGTAGGATTCAGGGCGCCTTCCAATGAGAGCGGAGGCTAGACTACGAACTGTTATATATTAGGCTTGGTTGCGACAAACATACCCATTTGATTTTCAAGAAACCAGCGAGCCAAACTCTTCATAGGGCCATCACCTTTCCTTTTAACTCTTCGAATCAAGACCTTATTGTTACTTGTTTGCATATACAATGGTCCGTTCATAGAACTGCGACTGCGCGACTGCATTTTCGGTCTCACTATAGCCGCCTTGGGCTTTTCAGCTTGAGGCTTCATAGTGGCGACCGCAGTCTGGTCTGGTACGCTTGGAGATTTTGGTGTATCGCCAAGTTCACCAAGGTCTACGTTGGCGACATTGGGCGCCGAGTCGTTCATATTCGGATCAAAGGATCAGTTCGAATCTTAGCTATAGCAAATCAACTCAATTGAACCGAATTGATTAGCGCCAGGCTCTCAATCGATCGCGGATATGTCGGTGGTTATGTTCAGTGGTCTCAGGCGGATCGCGGATGGCGGGGGCTTTCGCAAACCCGTCGAATACGTCGATACAGATACACAACAATAACGTAACGAATGCCTCACTCGTAAGTGGCTAACGGCGACAGCTGTCAAGATCCAGGAACAGAAAAAAGGAAATACGCCGTGAATAAACAAATCATCACCTTCTTTTCTTCAAGACGAAGGAAGAACGAGTGTGTCGAACAAGTCTCCTAGCACTAATGGAATAGTACTATGTATATGGAGGAATAACGAACTACCTAGAACAGGTTGGTAGACTGCTAGACTGGACTGGTAGGATCGAATATACCTCCGGGACTTGACGAGGGAGAGAAGTGTTTAGTGTTTTGAAGATGCAGAAGATGTTGAAGCGAATGTGGAACCTCCCCACCGTCTGCAAGTTTTTGATAGCCCAAGATGACTTAGAAGACGGGGCATACGGGGCGGTCAGAGCGGTGAACGGGAAAAAAGGGAGGAGGGGTTACTTAGCTGTTCTAATTGTTCCAATTGTTCTAGTTACCGTCTAGCAACTTGTCTAGTCACTTACCTAACATGGTAGCGTCTATTCCGACAGGGGCATAGTGGATCGTGTAAACGCTGAAGATCGCTAATAGATAGGGGGTTATTTGGTAAGTCGTAGTCAGTCGTGGTTACTCCGGGTCTATTTTGTCTGTTGCCCCTCACGTCGCTAAAGCTCGTACCTCTCTGCGTCTCGTACACCTTCGCTATCCTCGCTAACTCTAACACGCACATTAAAACACGTACATTAATTGTCTAGGTATATCCCATGGTTTCGAATATCTGCCCACGAGTTAGCGTGAGCTCGGGACAAAGGTCGAATTAGACCGGGTATGAGATCAGCGATCGATATACCGTCTTTACCTAATATGGTAACATTCAACTTGGGAGCTAATCTGATGATTTGTTGAGATCCTTTTCTTAGCTTGTAGATGCTTACAGATGAAGTAGATGAGGGAGATGGAAGTTGGTAGCTTCAATGTTATTTCTATAAACACAATCTTGGGCAATCTTGAAACAAGATAAAGTCTAAGTAAACCCTTCATCGTACTTGCCCAGTTCTCTTAAAATCAGAAAGTTTAAATAGGTACTTTACCACGTCTCGCTTGATATAACATGGAATCGAAACATCTAATTGCTCTTTCCATGTCAGCAAAGGTAGGTAGGTAGGGGAGATCCATTTCCTGCTCTGTAAGTTACAATGTCACTCCCCTGTACTAAGCTCTTAAACAAGCAACAGCTCGTGGACATGTGCAACAACTCCTAACCAATCATAATCAACTAATGACAGCTTGCCGCATAAGTCGATTTTCGTCACTTCCAGGTTCAATATTATCCATATGTTCAGGTGACAATTCAGCGAATAAGCTATTGTGAATTCGGCACAATCAGATAGGTATCTGTTGTTCTTGTGGCATGTTTGCTTATTCTCCGGGGCTCCTGTGGGCGGGGAATCCATGCCAGCTCTTTAAAGCTCTCCGGGTTCCGTACAAATATCTACCGAGGCTCTTGTGCTCTTGTTCTCAAAGTAGACCTTGGAAGATTTCACTATTTCTCCTGAGGACCTACGACGTACGTAGGTACAGAAGTAGCTACTGTCATCAATACAGTTAACAATAATATTTGGAAATACATATACATTACAGAAAATTGAAATATTGTTCTTCAATTACGACCCAATCAGCTTATATGGATTGAATGATTGGATATCATATGTCATATGTTTCTTAATTGTAGAAACCGTTAACTCCAACAATCTGGATCTGGAACTCTTAGCCAGCCACCCGTCCATCAATAGCCCCGCACTTTAAGTTCGTCCTAGCTGAAGCCACATTGCCAAGACTTTTATGCCACATGTGGCTTCCAACAATTAAATTGAAGCCAATCACATCCCGCCTTCACTAACAATAAACTAGAAGCACCTGGAAAATGACAGTAAGCAGATTCTGAAAGTTGGCTTCGGTATGACACAGCCTGGAAGCGCCTTTCCGAACCTTACCTAATGGTTGACCTACTGTACCTACGTTAAATCGCCCCGCGATTCGCCGCCCGTGTCTCTTCACGTCCACCTTTCCACCTTCGCACCTAAACCTCATCCATCCATCCCATCCGACCCTCCATCGCATTCCATCAACACCAGCCTCGAGTAGATCATTACTCTTTTCTGTTTCTTTTGTGTATCAAATCGAACATCGCAACCATCTTATTTCCACGAAGTCCAATAAACTCAAACCCGCGAGAGCAGCGACCGATCACGAAAAAATGGCCGCCAACACCAAATACCAGCCGGCGCCGACGCAGGACCCCGACGCGGGCACCTGGTCGCAAGCGCCTCCCTCATACCAGGCAGCACCGGCCACGCACACGCCCTCGTCCCCTCTCTTCGAAGCCGCGCCGCGCAGCAGCGACGACAACATCCCCGACGACTTCAAGTTCGGCGGATCCGTCGCCGAAGCGACCATCGAAATCCGCAACCAGTTCGTGCGGAAGGTGTACACGATCCTGACAGCGCAGCTGATCGCTACCGCCGCAGTTAGCAGCATCAGTTTCTGGAGCACCGGCTACAAGGCATGGATCCAATCACACCCAGCCCTCGTCTGGGCCTCCCTCGCCGGCTCGATCGTCTTCATGCTCCTCACGTACTGGAAGCGCAAATCCTACCCAACGAACCTTCTCTTCCTCTCCATCTTCACACTAATGGAAGCCTACTCCGTCAGCGTGATCGTCTCCCTCTACGACTCCTCCATCGTGCTGAACGCCGCGATCCTCACAGGCGGAATCTTCGTCTTCCTCACGATCTTCGCGTGCCAGACGAAATACGACTTCACATCCTGGATGCCGTACCTATTCGGCGCTCTCTGGGGCCTCCTCCTCTTCGGCTTCATGGCGGCCTTCATGCCCTACAGCAGCCTTGGCGAGCTGATCTACGGCGGCCTCGCCGCCCTCGTCTTCTCCGGCTACATCCTCGTCGACACCCAGCTCGTCATGCGCAAGCACCACGTCGAGGAGGAGATCGCCGCCGCCATCAGCCTCTACCTCGACATCCTCAACCTCTTCCTCGCCATCCTGCGCATCCTCAACAGCCAAAGTAACAACTAGGCTGTCCGTCTATCTGTCAGTTGGCATCGCGAGTCGCTAGAGATATAGATTAGGGAGGGAGATTAGGGTTAGGCTAAGGGAAAATGAGACTTCGACTACGGGTTATGGGATATCTTCGATGGGAAGAAAGATAGTTATTTTTTCTATGGAATTTGACGTTTTGATTCGTCTTCGTTAGACCGGTCCATCGTTTTTTTCCCTTTAAGTGTTAGGTAATTTCATGGGTAAGGGAAACGGCGTTGAAGGAAGCAACTTGAGCTTGATATTCGAAGGGTTGCTCATAAGAATTAGGAAGATACTATTGGCTAGCATAATTAATTCAGCTTGATGTTTTGAATTATGAGCGCATTCATACTGCTTTTATATGAGTGCTTTTGAACAGGTGCCGTTCATGACGTAAAGACTGAAACGAAACTGATGAGCACCTCATCACACCTTCCCCTGTTGACAGGATCCAGCTGTGCACCCCTCATACACGTAGATACTTACATTTAAGCAATTCCTATTAGACTGGTGCATAATATGTATATCGGAAACCATGACACAAAGCTACAAAGTAATGCCAGTTTTGGTAGACATCAAAGAAAACTCGTATTGATATCTGCATTAGAAGGCACTAATACTAGGAGAAAAGGGGGCGTGAAAGTAGAAAAAGGCTACACAGTTTGCAACTAGTAAAACGGACATCGACTCGCAGAAGATTCAAAGGTAGCTCGGTCGTCCCCCTCACCACCTTCGGCTTCTCAACGGGACGATGTGCCTAGATATGAAAAATCGGGGAACACAAGGTTGTTTTCTTTTCCCATAGTACCATCGTCCCTTTTCCGAAAATTGGGCATGCAATAATTGTAGGGGATATCAATGCTGCCCGGGTCTTATTCCTGACAAGCTCTTCACCAAACCCTCTGCTTCGCACACCTCATGCACCAACCATTAGCTTTTTTAGGGTTTCATATAACGTCGTCTCGAATGGCCTTAGTTCAGGGGAGTCGGGGACTAGGGGATATCAAACACCCAACGCCACAATCCGTACTGCTATCTGGCCGCCGGTATACCAGAAGTAGAGATAGAAAAGATGTCGTTCTAAGGCGTTTAGTTGCCGTCGTTCTCGCCGTTCGCCTCGGGTGTTCCTGAAGCTGCGGCGGCTTCTCGCGCCATTCTCGCCTCGATTTCACGCAATTGCGATTCGCGGGCCAAAAGCTCCTGTCGCTTCTCGTTAATCTCGCGCTGGACCTTGACCTCGATCTCGCGAAGCTTCTCCTCTTCTCGGCGAAGCTGCTCCTCCTTTAGGCGCACAGACTGGGAGGCCAGGTCTTCGGGGTTCATGGACGAGTCACTGGAACTACCACATTAGTATACAAGTCACATCACAAATTTTTAGCATTACTCACACTCCAGCACCGCCCTCCACACTCTTAGAAAGCTTCTCAGTACGGTAGTTCTCGTAGAGGAAATCGTGGGTGATTTCCTTTAGATCGGCAAGATGGCTGTGGAGGAGAGCCGATCGAATAGCGAGGAAGTCGGAATGACGAGGGTTGTCGACCTCAACAACACCCCAAGGATATTGACGGGCTCGAACTTTGCGTCCACCAATCTCAATGACCTCTTCGGAGCCTACGATGGCAAAGGGCATGAGGCCTCTAAGCTCGGCGTTCTCCTCAACGGTATCCTCATCGTCCTCCTCGATGTCGTAAGGGAAGTTGTAGACGGGGATTCGGTAGTGCTCGATATCCTCCATGACCAGCTTCTTCGACTCAGCAAGTTCGGCGGGGGTAAGCGAATCGGCGCGGCCAATGACAGGGATCACGTTGACACGGGGAGCAAGGCGCTTCATCAGTTCGATATCGAGTTCACGAAGACTATTCAGAGTGTAAGCAGATAGCAAGAGCATTGGGCAAAAAGTATAGCATACCCATGACCGGTGGGAGTGATAAAGTATAGCATGGCGTGCACACGGTTGTCCCTGAATCTGGGGTTACGCTTGATACGCGACTCCTCAGCCAGGATGTCATCGTATTGTCTCTCGAGGTAGCCAACGATCTCGGAGAAGCTGCAGACCCAATGATATTAGTAAATCGTGACAACGACCGCGTCAAACGTTAAGCCATACCTTGCTTCATTATCGATCTGGTCACCGAAACCAGGGGTGTCGACAATGGTCAGGGAAATACGAGTACCCTCCTCGTCCAATTCAAGCTCTGAAAGGGGTTATTAGAATCAATCGTCATCCTTGAGGTGGCTGGTAGACTAACCAACGGTGATAGGCTTGATCTTAACGCCATCCTCAACGTGGGCAGCGGTGGCATCATCGGATTCCTTATGGTTCAAGACGCTCTTGCTGCAGAGGGTGTTTACGAAAGTCGTTCTACCTAATCGACGACAAATATTAGCAATTCGATTGATGACCGGATAAGAGCTCAAGTATCTGTTGCCCAGGCGGCAATGGCACGTCGAACGCGTCGGGATGTTGGAGTGTGAGGTATACCTGTTCCTGAAGCACCGCAGACCATCAAGCAGAACTGAATTCCCTTCTTCACGTTCTTCTTCCGGCGCATCATCTTCTGCGAACGCATCATGACTGATTAGCAGCTGCACTGTTAGACAGTATGGGATGAATTGAAAAAGGAGTTAGACGCGAGTCTAGAGAGGTATGATGAAGATGCAAGTAGGTAGCAGTGACCGATGCAAATTTTGGAATTTTGGAACGAGTAACAGTGTGTAGCAACCGGGCAAGGCGTGATAGGGGAGTGTGCTCACCGCTGGGGACGACATATTAGGCTAAGACTTGGGTTTCCAATGGGCTGACGAGTTCCGCTAGCAGAGAATTGAAATTAACAATGATTGACGATTGAACAAGACTCGTCAAAAAGCGAAACGGATCTTCGTAAATGGGGGTATCTCAAAACGGGTGGATTGTGAAAGGGGCGGGATTCACAACTGGAACTGGGAAATGGGAAATGTTGATGAAAGGTAGAAACCGAAAAGATTTGAAAAGTTGTTCGGGTCTCGCTTTGCACCACTGACCAAAGTAGCTGTTGATGCAGTGGCAGAGAGTGGTTCCAGTTCTCTCCTTCCCTGAAGTCTCCTCTCCAAAAAAGTGCAATTTCAACAGCACAAAATAAGTTGCCGTTGACGGGGACTAGACAGGGGGCATGGGACCACTAGAAAGGCACCAAATCTGAGCACGGTTCACCTTTGGTACTCCCAAATTCAGGGGCTCAGGCTTGATAGCAACTGTACCTACCTGACCTAACCTCCAGGCTAGTAGCGACAAAAACTAATTAATACTTAGGTACAACTATTTAATTGGACAAGGACAAGGTAGGGTTGGCCTAGGTTGGCCCAGTTGCAGCTTCCCCGTGTCAAATTAACACGAGGCTGGAAGATGTCGAAAGGGTAAGAACGTCAAAGACTAGGGGGTTTCCAACCGGTATCCAACCGTAACTACCCTAACTTTCTTCGAATTGTATACTACGCGGCTACAGTACCGTGGATATGCGGACATCCATCGTAAGAAGTGAAGTCGAGACCGGCACTTAGGAACACAGCCACATCATCTATGTACCTAGTTTCATGGATGTTGCAGTGAAACATTACGCCACTAAACAATTTGCGGGTGAAGGCTCACCTTCTAGGTAACTGTACATACCAATTAGGTACCAGACTTCAAGCTTGCCCACAGTTTGATAGCTCTTCCCCAAAACAGCAGCCTGGATCTAACAAGGTTATCTCATTATGTGTGTGTGGCTCTTGGTCCGTGCACCGCATCTTCAAATCTCCATACCACCTCACGTATCCATTCGAAGTACCCGTGGAACTCTCACGTGTACTGTACCTGCGCAACATATTACATTCATCCCGTCCAATCCTCAGTAAAAGCCAAGTCGTGATATCTAACATCTTCAGTTCTACATTTTACAACTACCATATTTCTTCTCTCCAAACTTCTTTAAATCTTCTTTTTTCATTTGATACACCCGTTTTATCATCTCGTTCGTTTTACCCTCAGTCTCCGGTCATTTGCGGCGACGTTGAGGTTACTGTGAAGCTTTAGAAGCTTAGACTGGTTAGCGCTTATGGTTACAGCTCTCCGGTGACTACATATCATAGGTTCATTTAAGCCATCCAAGACGGGGAGCTTCACGAATGTTCAAAACAGCTATGATCTGGGATACCGAGACATTGCCCGAACTATTTGGTTCTCTTTGATGCTTCGCATCTTCGATTCCTTCATTTCGTCGGCCGCGGTCTTCCCTCTTTACTAGCCTCTTATACTTATACATCTACCTCTATTATCGTTGCAGCCTTATTAAGTACTAGTCATCATGAATACTCGGCCGGTCATAGAAAGCCCTCCTGAGCATGCTGCTCTTTCTGTTACCTTCAACAGCGACGCAAGTCGATTTGTTGTCGGTCTAGACTCAGGGTTTTGCAGTATGACTCCTCTTCCCTATGATTTATCCAGGTATTCATTTTACATGTTGTCCTAATGCTTACACGCTTTGTAGTTTTTCTTTCAAACTCATCTCAGATACAAACTGCGAGAGGTAAGCTGATCCTCCGTTCCTGGAAGATGCATCCTAATAATATGTAGTTTTCAATGCGGGCCTTGGTCTTGTCCAGATGATGGGAAACGCCAATTATCTTGCTCTTGTCGGTGGCGGTCGTTCACCCAAGTTCCCACAGAACAAAGTCATAGTATGGGACGATAGCAAGGGCAAAATCGCTCTAGAGCTAGCTACCTTAACTGCAGTTCGCGGAGTTCAGATCTCCAAGTCCAGGATTGCAGTCGTCTTGCAAAATAGTGTGCGAGTTTACGCTTTCCAGAAGCCACCAACACCATTAGCCAGATATGAGACAGCAGACAACTTTCTTGGTCTTTGCTGTCTCACAGAGAAGTACTTAGTTTTCCCGGGTAGGACACCTGGTCAAGTCCAGGTTGTGCAACTGGCAACAGACAGTGTCAGCATAATACCTGCGCATTCTTCCAGTTTAAGAGCATTGCAGCTTAGTGCAGATGGGGAATTACTGGCTACAGCAAGCGAAAAGGTATAAGAGTTTAACTGTCTCTAAAGCATTAATTACTAATTATATACAGGGTACCATTATTCGCATCTTCTCCACAAGTAGCTGTGCGAAGCTTGCCGAACGACGGCGGGGTAGCGAGTTCGCTACCATATACTCTTTACGCTTCAGCCCATCAGGGAACATGCTTGCTTGCACCTCTGATAAAGGGAGCTTACATATCTTCGATGTACCTAACCCGCGCAAAGCTAGGCCTAGTTCGCCGTCTCCGAGCATTGGCGGAGGCAGCTCGAATGCTGAAGCCACGAATAAATGGGGGTTCTTAAGCAACATTCCATTTGGTCCCTTTTCCGATGTCTATTCGTTTACATCGGCTCCATTTGAAACTGGCGAAGAGCCACTTCTACCTAGTCCAGCGAGAGCAGTGGAAAGGGGTGACAATACAGTATTAGGCACTAGTAGGCCAATGAAAGGTGTCATCGGATGGATAGACGAGACTTCTCTCGCCGTTGTCGGTGCTGGCCAAGATGCACGATGGGAGAAATTCGTGCTCAGAGAGGAAGAGGGCCGTACCGTGGTCGTCAGGGAAGGCTGGAAGAGATACTTGGGGAATTAGGACGAGCTCAAGGAATATTACGAGAACCATCCCGCTTTAAAGGTCGAATTATATGTAGCGGACCCATACACTCGAGTAGGGAGACACTGATTTGAAAACAGGGCCAGGCATGGGAAATCAGCACGGAGTAACAGGACTTGCGGGATTTGGCGTTTACATGGTCAGGAGGCGTCTTAAATCACTTTGCACTAGGATATGTGCTGGCGAGGTCATCTTAAGTAAACAGCGTTGGCTTTAAACGGGGGTATCTCTTGTTAGCGATTAGGCAGTTTTCGTCAATCTCTATATGATCGCGGAGATCTGCTTCTACTTCTCCGTCTGCTTGTGCGATCTCTGTCTTCGTCTCTTCTCCTATTTCCATCTTCGTGATTGTGACGGCGAGAGCGCTTAGTATCCCTGTCCCTATCATCCCGATCCCTCCGTCGTTCCTTATCACGATGTCGATCACGATCGTCGTCTCGTCTTCGGCGTTCATGGTCCGTAGAACGTTCTCTTCGTCTTGGAGGAGTTTCGTCTCGTTCTCGACTAGCGCGATCTTTCGCAACCGGGGTCTCGTCCCTCCTTGATCTTTCCTTAGCGACAGGTGTTTCATCGCGTCTGGACCTTCTATGACGGTCGCGCTCTTCGCTATCCCTATCCCTGTCATCCCTCTTAGAACGATGGCTACGATGATGATGTCGATGCTTCTCTTTCTTATCCTTCCTTTCTTTTCGCTCTCCCTCTTTCCTTAACGCGCGTTCAACTTCCTTTTTCTTCTCTTCAATCAAAAAGCCCTTCATCGGATCATCTTCGTCATGATCCTCAAGCAATTTCGCCAACTCCCTCTCTTCTTTAATCATCGGTCGCCTCTCCTCCTCTTCCTCACTACTCTCCTCCATCTCCACATCTTCCCCCTTCGCCGCTTTTTCGCGACGCACGATATCTTCCCATGCGACTTCGAATTCCTCTGGGTCTTCGTCGTCGCGGGCCTTGTATCGCGCGTGGTCGACCCTCACAAGCCGTCCGTTGATCTCAGCACCGCCTAAATTGTCTACGGCAAGGTCCGTGCTGCGCTGGTCTTCGTATTTGAGCCAGCCGAATCCTTTGCTCTTCCCAGACTCCTTGTCGCGTGCTAGTTTTAGGAATACGGGCTCCCCGAATTGCGAGAATATGGTGATGATGTCGCCTTCCGACAGCTCGTATGGCAGGCCGCCGAAGTTGACGAAGGCAGTGTCACGGTAGTCGGTGTGCCAGGAGGCTTCCGGGGGTCTAGGTTTGTTTGTTAGCCGGTGGGATGGGTTGAGAGGGAAGAGGGAGGTTAGCTTACACTCCATTTTCGATCTCGCGCTTGTTGAGCGCCTGGATGGCGCGTATTTGATTCATCGCGGTGTATTCACCAGTATTCCAACGCCCGACCCAAAAGCTCGTATAATTATCGGGTATTTAAGAATCCAACTTGGGTAATTGGGGTGATTATTAACATATAGTAAGCAGCTTGGAAAGGCTACAAATGTTTGAAAATGTCAAGAGCTAAGCTGCAAGGCTGCACTATGACGGTATTTTTTGAACTGGACCTCCGAAAGTACCTGTAGCTTTTAATAAGTACCTGTACCTGACAAGTGCCGCCCCGCGAACCCCTGTGCTGGGGAAACGTCGGACCGTCAGGACCTGGCAGAAGATCCACTAAATCCCGGTAGGCCAGCACCTTAATCAAATGCTGGCTCAGGTGTGGAAGCTTCAAGGGGAATAAAATGTAATGGATGTTTTTTATGTTGAAAGAAAGAATGACCGGTGAACCGATTTCACTTTTTTAATTCTTTATCTTATTCTTGAATTTCTTAAACCATCCCCACCTAAATTTTGTCATCTTGTCTTGAGTTGTCTCATTTGGTTAAAAATAAAGAGAAGGGAGGAAATTAAAAATCCCTAATCTTAGATCGATCGTCATTCTCTACGCGTTTCGATTATAGGCGAATTATCATTCATAGGCGAAAGTCAACCCTTAAGACGCGCTCTAAGGGTCTGACCATAATCGCATCATCGATTACGCTGACACCTTTCTGGGCGCATTCAACTCCTCCCCAATGCTACCAATCGACCGAAATCAAACATGACGGCCAATTCGAACCGGTTCTCGACCTATACAAGTACCTCCGTCGGTACCGGTACCGGTTCGGAGGGAAAGAAGGATGATCAGAAGAGGGATATGTGGAGTTCTATGCTCGACTCCGTCGCCAGCGGCAAGAGATTACCTGAGAAGAACTTGTTGGTCCTAGGTACGATGAACCATATGAATCACATATCTTGAATCGCAGCACGTCAGCGACTAACACGACATATCAGGGGGTTCCGTAGATTCGCAACGAGACTTCCTCGAAGCCCTGTCGAGCAACGATACACGAAAGAATCTCGACCGGATCAATCAGAAGATCCCACCAATCGCCAATAGCTTCGCACTTGGTTATACATATTATAATGTCTTGGACGCAGACCAAGAAGGTTAGTCGACGAAGTCCGAAGTCCCCTTTCGCGAACGGCTTCAGCGCTGACCAAGACCAGACATCCTAGCTCGAATATCTCTCTACCTACTTACAAGTCCGGCGCCTTCCTTCACCTCGCTCATCAAACCGCTTTTGACACCCCAATCGATTCCGAACACCTTAATAGTAATACTACTCGACTGGTCGCAACCGTGGTTATGGATGCGACAACTACGGGAATGGCTGCTGCTTCTACGGACAGTCATCATGTCACTAAGCCCCGAATGCAAAGAGACTATGGAAGAGTCTATGAACAACTGGAGAGATCGTGGCCGGACGGGTGGATCCGTTAACTTGGACGGCACGGGTGCGGTCGCTGCCGAGGGTGACGTTGCGCTACCCCTTGGACCAGGAGAGTGGGAAGACGGACTGGGTTTGCCCTTATGTGTCGTCTGTCAAAACGTGAGTGGTGCCAACCCGACCTACATGTTTGATATACTAACATCGATGTCCTAGTCCGAAAGGATAGACTACTTAGAGAAATCTCAGGGGTGGAAGGAAGAGAAGTTCGACCTCGTTCTCCAGTATCTCAGAACAGTCTTACTAAGACGTATGGCCCCCATTATACAACCCATGATCAGACCCCCTGCTAACAGAGGATAGACGGAGCATCTCTTATCTATACAACGCCGTCGATGGCGTCACCTCTACAAACACTTGTTCACGCCAGTCTCGGAATTCATTCGCTATTAAAACGTACCCCCTTAAAGACCAACGTCATTGACCGAGACAAGATTGTGGTGCCTCCCAACTGGGATTCCTGGGGCAAGATCCGAGTGCTACGGGATGGTTTCGATGTGGAGCAAGTCAGCGAGGGTTGGGTGATAGATCTTGACCAACCTTTTCCTATGCCCAGGACCGACAGTACGAGTGATGCCAACCACCAAGCAAATGGCGAAATAAATGGCATCGACGAACCCGAAGGATCGGCTGTTGTATTATACGAAGAGCAGGTTCAAGACACAAGCCTGGACACGTTACAACTAGCACAAGGAAATAAGGACACAGGCAGGTTGGAGATACCATCAGTCGACACGCAAGCTTTCCTCGCGAACCAATTAGAGCGACTCGAACAGGCAAAGAAGGCAGACGAAAAAGCTGGCAAGGACAATTCTTTCGCGCAAAGTGCAACCGACGACATGATTAGCGATCACATTGGACCAGTACAGTTCAACATGGGAGGTATCCAAGTAGACGCCGACGATATGGTACAACGACTTAAGGTACGCCAAACATATTTACCCCTTAAACACTTAATAGAACTAACTTGTCAACAGGATCGTCAGGCCTATGGACACTCTCCCGAACCTCACCTAGACGATGAATCCCAGCTAGAAGAGGGATCGGCCCCAGTTGATACTGATACGCTTGCCAAGTTCTTTGGCAACTTGATGAACAGGAAACCCACTACACCAGGCCCCGTAGGCAAAGCATGATAGAAGTAGACGGGATACATGTATATGGTGATCGACACTCAGCGAAATAAACTCGTCCGTACAAGCGGACGGCCAAACCCAAATCCATGCGGAAAATTCGACGTATTACGATCCACGATCAGCTCACGGCGAAGGACCAGAGTTCTTTTCCATTTGTACAATTACCTACCTACGGATGCAGGAACCATACCAAGTCGGTGTCGGGGAGAAGGAAGGAGGGGAGACTTACCACGTTCTAAGGGAAGGATTTTCTTCGGCGAAGGTTGAGAAGACAAAAAAGAGAACCTCGCATTAGCACGTACTCGGAGTTATCGGCCGTTTCCGGCTCGTTCGTCTTTCGTCTTTCTGTGTACTTATGTTAACTTGTCTAAGAACCTTGGAGGAAGGATGAGGATGAGGATGATGGAGGTAGATGAGGATGGAGATGGAGGAGGCGAGCCCTGCGTCTATGGTTCGAGGCTGTAGAATAGATACCCCTTGCAATAAATGATATGAAGAGAAAAATATTCGAAATCCACGTTTTATCCCAGACGTCGAGTTGTGGCTAGGAAAAGCAGAATGCTGTATCTTGCAATATCCTACATTACCGGTGCTAGACAACCTAATGGCCTCATCACAATCACGATTCCTTCTCGAGGTCATATTCACAAGTTTGTAGAGCAGTTGCATATTCCATCATTATCAGTAAGTATAACAAAAGTAGTATTCCCCAAGTTTAGACCCATACATTCATTTAGGCGTCGTCTACCTATGCAACCACCATGCAATGCAAATAAACACATAACACACCATACCTCATCACACCAAACCACACCACACATAAAACACACTCACCCCCTAAACCGTGTACCATAGACGCCTCCCTTGATATCTTTCTCGATCCTGTAAAATCCTTCATACCTGAAGTAATAGAAAGAAGGGTAGATGCGTCACTTCGTGTAATTCCGGCCGTTTCGTTAACATAGCTCTCGTAATCCGCGTCTCGATAGTTAGGGGTGCAAACACCAGATTCCTCTCCATTTCAGCACACGCGACTCTAGAAGTCATTGCCATACTCGTCGTGTCTCCTCCCATTAGAATCCACCGATTTGATAATCTTGATATTTGCTGGGAATAATCCCCGGCTCTTAACAAGTATACTCCTTACCCTAATAGCTTCAATACCCCCAAGAATATCAGCTGTGGGGAATTGAAGAATGGGCGAGATCCCCTACAAGATCATCGTTTTCCAATCTACGATAACTCCCGTCCGATGACTTTGCGTAGAATCCAGGTTCCTGGGGAAGTGCAGCGGTCTTCGTATCCCGTTTAGCTAGCCAAGAATTGGCTTTTCTTGGAATATGATGGCGGAGTGTGAATAATGCAGCGCGAGGCGCCTTGTGGAATCTTGCCAGTTGCGTAGGGTCGTGCCTCTCTCCGACTGCGAGCCAGTGCTCGCCACCCAACTTCCAAGGGATAATTCCGCATAAAAGGCCGGGAAAGAGGTTAGGGTGTTCCAACATCTCAACACCGAAAGCGTTGACGCTTTCTTTTGCTAAGTATGTATATTTATTGTCGCCTAACAGTCCCCCTAGTCTGAACAGGTTGGAGACTGATACGGCGTTAACTGATGGTTGCGAAGTGTCCATAGCATCTTTGATGCGGAGTAGTGTGTACGGTGCGCCTAGAACCGTGGAGTAGAAGGCTCCGCACCTAGCGTTTGCCGTCGTAGGCGTAGGTGTAGGATTGTCGTAGAACAGTTTTATCTGGAGCGTCTGTAACTCGTCGGCCCATTCAAGCCACGATTCCTCTGCAGTGCCTTCATAAAGCTCTATAAGACCCTCAATTAAAAGGGCATAGTCCTCAGCAAACGCCTCGATATCCGTGCGGCCGTCAGAATAAACTCGGTACAGGATTTTCTTATCGTTATCCCAAAGCTCATTTCTCACAAATAGCGCCGCCTTTTTAGCTGCCTCCAAGAACTTCTGTCCTTGCTGAGTCGTGTCGGCATCAGTATGAAGAAGAGCAAGTGCTGTTCGTGTCAGACCAGCAATGGCCATGCCATTATAGGCAGTGACAATCTTGGTGTCAATTTCAGGCTGGACACGTTCCCTTTGTTGATATGAGCGTAATTTTGCCTTTGCAGCTTCAATTCGCCGGCTCACTTCCGATTCCGAAATTCCCAACTGCTGACTCAGCCTTGTAGAGTTCTTGACGACCTGGAGAACATTCTGATTGAGGAAGTCGTCGTTAGGATCATTTTTAGGGTCGACGTTCCCATGTTCTTGTACGTTCCAGTACATAGCAGCAGTTTCGCTCACGTGCACATCGCCAACAATACCGTCGAATTCCTTTCTTGTCCACAGGTAGTATGCTCCATTACCCATCACTTTATCGCCTTTTCGGTTATAAGAATCCGCTGCTTCGCTAGTGAAGAATCCACCCTTCGGTGATTGCATCCTATCACTAGTAAGGTAGTCGGCGATTTCGGTTACGATGTCAGCAAATTCATCGTGCTTAGTACCTCCAGAAAGAAGCCAAGCATCCAAGAAAAGTCCGAGCAACAGGACGTTATCTATCAGCATTTTTTCAAATGCTGGTAAGGACCAATCTCTCGTGATCGAGTATCGGTGGAAACCACCTCCGATGTGGTCATGGACAGCACCAGTGGCGATTCGTCGTAGAGTATGTAAACCCATTCCACTGATGTAACTACAGTCGGAGGAACCGACTACGTCCTGCACAACTTTCGGAAATCGAGTCGCTCTCAGGAGCAAGGAAAGCTTTGCCGAAGTCGGAAACTTATCCTCCAAACCAAAACCACCGAACATGGGATCGAAGGTTCTTGTGATTCGTTCATACGCTTCTTCGACCTGATCTAGGTCGACTTCACCAAAGACTTCACGAGAATAATCAACGGCCCCAGTTTCTGCTCCTCCTTGAGTAGACGAGGCGGAGGCATGCAAGAAATCGCTCCCTGCATGGTTCAAGGTGCCTTCGGCAGAAATATGACTCAGCTCAACTACCATCTTCTTAGCTTCGTCGCGAACACGAGACTCCTCGTCTATCCATGATGCGAGAACTTTCTTAATAACCACAACCCAATCAAGGGGTTTCTCTACACCATCATTCTCCACTGCGATATCATCCTGGATGCCGGGCGCCGCCCAATAAGTTCCACTAAAAACAGGCTCCAACTCTGGGGTGAGGAAAACGTTCAACGGCCAACCACCACTGCCACTAAGAGATTGGTTATAGCTCATATAGATATTGTCGATATCCGGTCGTTCTTCACGATCGATGACAATAGGTATAAAGTTCTCGTTGAGTAGGGACGCGACTTTAGGGTTGGAGAAAGACTCTTGCCTCGTAAGATAGCAGTCTAAATGGAAATCAGTACCGCTGAATGGTACAATCATACGATTATCACAGGGGTAAATAGAAGCTACATACGGTGAGACGCAAGGAACCCGATGCTGAGGAATATCAGCTTGTTTTCCTTCTTAGCCTGATCGATCGCATCGTCGTCCAGCAGTTGCCAAGCTACTAAGCTGTCGGCGTGTGCTCGTACGTACGGGCTCTTGCTTTCGAGGGCGCGGTTCCTGAGCGGTTTAGTCTCAGTAAGCTTTGGTTGTTCTGCTTCCGAAGGAATGGTCGTATCACTCGACTTGTTCTCGGATGCCGATAGCTGAGCCCCAGCCTGACCAGGCTGTTGGAGCTGTGCTGACATCATATTGTCGGTTGACTAAGAGAATAGCGCGAGTAGACCTTGTGATTTGAGTCAATGCGGATAAGATGTTGACGGTAGGTTCCTTGGTTAATTCGACCAGTATTCCTCCTATAGCCAGTATTCGCGATGTAAGTAATTTCTACCTCCTGGGCCATGCGCCGAATCACCAGCTCGGACGAGCTTACATGCACCTGTGGGAATACAACAGTAGGGCTTGCGCGAATGTAGTGGCCGGCTGACGGTAATCCTGGCGGGTCTTCCCGAAACCGCAATCCAAATGCCGATAGACCAATTTTTGTCTTACCGATGGGATACAAGAAAGACGAGATGTCTTGTGATTCAAGACGGAACAATTTGAAGCTTGGAAAGAAAATGAAAGAAGGATGTGAGGGAAATGACGGATGAGAGCTCTAGCATTTTGGTATGATGACCCGAAAAACCCCACCATCAATTCTTTAGCTACCAGGTACTACCCTAGGGTATGTAATGTACACTTTCTACCTGGTCGATGGTCGACGCTGCCTAGAACTCCAGGGCTGCTAGACTTTTCGCTACAGCACATGCATGATGCAAGTAGGCAGGTGGGTACCGATGTACATGTGTAGGTACCTACGTCAATATTGGGGATCGCGACGTGGGGTAACTCGCGCAGCCTCCGTCCACTTGGAGAAGGAGCAGCAAGCCACATCCGAAGGAAACTCTATTTATTACCGGTATACCTTATTTATCAACATCTGAGATTATGAGATGTGACAGAATTTAGTCACATTCCCTCTTGCTTTTTTCACTATCAGTTGCATCCGCGATGTCTCAGCTAAACCCGGTCCGCGTAATCCGCAAAATGAGGGGTCATCCTATTATCGTACAATCTTATATAACTACAATCCTACAAAGTACAAGAATAATAATAAATCTACCAAATCTACCCCTTTTCCCTGCTCAATATGTATCACACAATATGCAAACCCCTTTCCCAATAGATTAGGTAGGTACCTGGTAGCAAGCCAACCTACGAAGTCGTAGGCAAGACATCAATACCAACCTTATCAAGCCAAACCTCATTCCTCTCCGCCCCATCCCCCAGCACAAACGAGAACACAAACTGCAACATCCGATTTCCATCCTCCATAGTATACGGGAACTCGACCTTCGTCCAATCCGCCATCTCGGTAGTAGCATTCACGCGATGCGCAACAGCCTCATTAGCCAACAACTCGAGGAACGAGTCCTCGTGCGCGGTATCGAAGCGCGTGTAGAACGACACCGTCCAGTTGATGCCCGGGGGCGGCAGGATGATGAGAGGGCTCACGAGACGTAGGTTCGAACGCAGGTCGTCGGTTTGCATGTTGCGCGCCATAGACACGTGGAAGGCGCCGCAGGAGCCGTCGGCGCCTGGGGTGGACACATCGTAGCTAGTTGACAATAGGTCGATGAGGTCGATGCTCCAGGGGGAGAGCCCGTTCTCGAAGTCCCCGTTTTCGATCGCGCCGATGTCGGCTGTCTTCGTGCAGGACGGCTGGGATGGGTCGATGGATGTGGATGTTGGGCGAGGTGGCGGGAATGGATTACCGGTCGCTTGGTTGGACGGTAAGCCTATTGTCAAGCTCTGCGCCGGTCCTACCGTCGAGTTCTGTGTCGAGATTGCGCTAGGTCCGCCGCTTAGCGGTGGCAGGGACGGTGCATTCGGAGTAGGCGTGGAAGGGTCTCCGCTGGAAGAGAGCGATGCGGAACCAGACGTCGTCGAGTTGCCGTAGTGGTAAGATCCACTAGGGTCGCATGGCGGGTCGTCCGTCGGTGTCGGTGTTGGTGTTGGTGTGTCTGTCTCGATACACGTATCAGTCGAAATAGATTCGCTTCCGGTGGTGAGTCCGCTGAAAGTCGAGTTAGGGAATGGGACCGAAGAGGTTGAGGAGGCACCAAACGATGTCGTCGAATTACCACCAGTAATATTTGCGAACGAAGTTGTAAACACCGAAGATCCCGTACCAGTGATTCCCGTGCTGGTGGTTAAAGATACCCATGAGGTACAAGACGTGTTCGTCCAACGTGCTGAACTACTAGTCCGAACGGACATTACTGAGCTGCTGACCTGACTGCCAACTTGGCTTGAACTGTTTGACGTGAATGTCGATGGGGGAGTCGAGGAGGGTCCTCCAGACAACCACGAGCTTGTGCGCGTGGAGGTACTAGAGACGTTCCACGAGGCCGAACTAACATTGCCGGAAGTTGATATGGTGAAAATATCCGTCGTTGTCGAAGTTGTTGACGTTGTTATATTAAAAGCTGTAGTGGAAGTAGAAGAAGTTACATTCGGTGTGCTTGATATCGAGTCTGTTGATCCTGGGCTTCCTGAGGTACCAGTACTGGTGCTGGTAATATTAGCCGTGAATGAAGGTGTAGATGAACCCGAAATCGAAACCCCTGTACCAGAGATACTTAGAGCTGTTGAGTTAGACGAAGGTGTAGCCGAAGTAGATGAACTGCCTGCCGACGAACTTAATCCAGGGGTTGACTGGGCGGTATCTCCTGGTGTGGTCGAAGTAGAGGTGATTGATATCGATATATTGTTGGTAGAATACGTTGAACCAGTGATTGTAGTTGGAATTGATGTCTCGCCAGTAGATGTCGTCGTGATCGTGATAGGAACTGATATGAAACTAGTTGAAAATGTCGAGTTTGGCAGAGGAGTAGAGCAGGCAGGGCCACATGCGCAAGCCGAAAGATAGGCTCTCTTATTAGTATTACCACACTATAGCAACAGAAATTAGCCAGTTCCTTCTTATAGAACACATAGATGGAAGAATTATAGGACACAAAGCCTTCTCCGTAGCTCTGTATGTAACTCAAATCCAGGAAACACATTAAGGGGCATTTCGAGATTGTACTTACAGCAGCAGTTGCTTGTGCTGGGTAGTCCGTTGCGCCATAATGTCCCACGGTCGAGCAATAATTCACGGCCTCCGAGACAGCAAGAGGAAAAGCGCAAGGGAACATTGCATTATAGCAACTATTGAGCAATTAGCTTTTGAGAAATACACGAAGCGGCTCTCATTATAACATACGCGTCATGCCTGCAGTTGAATTGTGCGCGAGCAGCAAGTATGAACAGAAACAGGATCCAGCTAGATAGCTGGTTTAACCTGATAGAGAACATACTCTAGTGAAAATGAGTGACGAGATGATATAAACAAAATATAAAGTATAGAATACAACAAATGAGTCTATGAGCGATTGGGAATACTTAGGACTTCTCTACATCGAGGTCCTTATATGTTATATAGACCCATTATCTTTACCTAGATATCAAGCTCAGGATGACCCCTATTCCATCGCGATCGACCATTATGTCGGCGGTGACAATATACGACATCAAGGAATTCTTAGACAGTCTCTACTAGACTAGCTATTAGGCTCGTACGATTTCGTCACAACTCTGAGCCCTATCTTCAGCTAGTTCGCCAGGCAAGTGATACAAAGGCACTTTGCACGACCGTTTGTGTTTAATGAACACAGCATGAATGCATGCTACAATGAAATTACTCGACACGGGACACGATCCTCTTTAGCTAACCCGATGGCGAGGACCTGTCTCATGAAATCATATAAAACTTGACGTTGTATATTAAAATAACTTGTCTTAGTGGTAAAAGATTCGATACTGCGTATATTGCCGAGACAGGATCTGTAATATTCCTACGATATATATGATTTAGGCGATATCCATTTCCTGACTCTCCTTTTAACCTATGGGCCGAATAGAATGGAATTAAACATAGTTCTCGTCAGCCGATGGAGGCAACTATTCTCGTTGCCGCGTAGCCGGACTATGGGAGATTCGTGTGATGAAGGTATCCAGTAAAGGGTCTTTTCAACTTGATGAATCTTGTCAAACATGTAATCTTATGCCGACTAATGTGCTACTACACCACGAATATTGAGAAGACCATGGATATAAGACAGCTTATTAGCAGTAGCAATTGAGCCATGTTACGTAGCATTCCTTATCGAATTCGTATTCCACCCTATTACCTTCCTGATTACTTCTACAGATGTAGGTTGAAATAAGGCCAAGACGTATGTTTCTAGATACTAGATAGTCTTAGTCTAGGTACGGAAAGCTGCCGAATATGGATGTTCACTAATCAATGTTGAAGTAGTATTCTTGGGACTATTCGTCGACCTACTATAGATCTGATGAGTGGTAGGTATGTTATATGATATAAACAGTCGGGTGGCTACCTCCCAACTCCCCAAAGTAAAAACTGATGGTGCATCTTCAGTCGTGTCGTCTCTTGGGACATCTTCTCGCCTCTACAAACAGTACTATATAGTACCTACCTAATCAGGTATCTCTAACCGCCGTTAACAGCGCCGTGTTTATACATCTTTCACATTAGAGAACCTTGTATCATAATCTCAATATTATTATGATCATAACACCATCCAGATACTTCGGCAACAATCACCACCAAAGTTCACTTATCAACATGGTTTCCTACGGCGTAGCATATCCTACACCAAGCCCCAAGACCTACCTAGTATCGTCGGGGTTACGAAAACCTTAGCTCCGTAGAGTATACGGCACATACTATAGCTTACCAATCCAGCGACTCCGGCTCCCCATTCCCGACCGGCACCCCAATGATAGGATCTGTTGATATCTGCCAACACCTACATACATGTCAGCATAATCTAGATAGACGGCTAACTCATCTATCTCGGCATCGGGGATGCTCAGGGGTAACAATACCGAGGGCCATCGTATCTCCTGACTCCCAGACCCCCGGTATTGCTGATCCACCTCCTTCGACCCCTTCACCCCCAAATCCCCCAAATATGCCCCCAGACGCCGGAGTTAGGGGATATGCCGTGCCCCAACGCTAGAGAATTCCAAATCCATAGGGCTGCGAATAGGAACGAAGGGAAAGGAGATTGGGATATTAACTCAACGACCTTCGTCGTGCCGCGGCACGGACGGGGTTCCTGGGAAACGCAAATCCTAGCAAGTTCAAGCAGAAGTAGCAGGATACATCTTGACCGTCGACGTGAATACTTCCAGACCGATGGCCAAGTTCTTAGGGATACCTGGGAGATACCGCGAAGTACGAAGGCCGATGTCCCTGGCAAATCTCTGCAACTTCTGCAACTTTGGCACTTTGGAAGGATGATCGCTGTGCGGGTAATTCCAGAAACGCAATCGCCGTACCTGGATCCCCCAGATTAAAAACAGCGCATCGCCGAGCCATCCTTAAGAGACCAAGGCTTAGGAAGGCTAGGACCCGCCTCCAAAGAGCCCCGTAGTCGTATCGGCGAAGAAGGAGAAGAAAAAGAGAAACAGACGAAACCTAAAAAGCCAAAACCGCCCAAAAACGCCAAGATCGACCTCGCCACCCATGCGTGCGCGTATGTAATGTAGACGCCCTACGACATGCCATGCCCTGCCCTGCCCTGTTCTGCCTTACCTAAGGTAACCTTGCCTAAGGTTGCCAATGCCTTGACCTGCCAGAAAAACCTGAAGCAAGCACAGTCGTCTCCGCGCGCCGCGCACGAACTCAACACACCAAGGCTCCACGGCACTTGGAGATTGGAGATTGGAGATAGATAGATACTGGTACTGTACTGTACGTACCTAGCGCGCCTATCACCGTGCCCCCAGCCCCCCAGCCCGCTTCACATGCGCGCGTTCGATCGCGGTCTCGATCCCCAGACGACCCAAGCAAAAAACAGGGTCCAGCGGGTCCGCCGCAACCTGCGCGATTGACGTAGCGGCCTAGCCTCGCTTTAGTTTAGTCATCTTCATCCATCCTCAGTGCCTTGCCTTGGCCAGGGCACACGGGACTGTGCGCGCTTTTTTTTTTGTTTCTCGAACACGCATATCGCATAGCGACGGGACCCTTAGCTAATGCTACCATGTCACCAGGACCCGTGTATGTAGGCAGATATGCGTAGGGCTACGTACGGTAGGTAGATACGCAGACATGACAGAATCAGGGACGGATGAGCAGGAGGGACGAGGATTGACAGGAGGATGGACGTCTGGGCTATCGAGTGATTGACGGGTTCTAGGCCGTTCCGCCATCCGTCGTTGTTCTCTATCTACCCGCCCGCCTTGCCGTCGTCGCGATACGAAGACGCGAAACGGACGCAATGGCAAGGCATGGCATGGAATGGCATATACCGCTTTGTTTTCTGCCTCGGCAGCCCCACGACGGTAGGGCTAGGCTAGGCTTTAGGCTTTAGGCATTGATGTGTCGGATGTGCGTGAGAGGTGGAATTAGTCATCACCGGATGGTTAGTAACGCAGGATATTAGATATGTAACGTCGAGGATGAATCATACCTGGGAATTATTGGGGACGGTGAAGGTTGTAGTTGCTCGAAGCGTCTTAGTCAGGTCGTTTAGTCGCGAACGAAACGTATCAAGCGCATGTGTTTGAACGTGATGTGCGACGATGTAATGTCCTAAGCCTTAGCCCTGCCTTAGGTAAATTTAGATAATTCAAATAATTAGAAGAGACGGTGTCTATCTATCTCCTTTAGGAACCGCATATTTCAAATTCCAAGGCTTCTAGTAATAGGTAATCTTCTAGCTTAGTCGAGCCCCTTCTGGTTAGTTAGTCATCTATTAGTCCTGCTGACGGATAAGAAATTCACTAGGCATATTCTTCTTCCATTCTTTTTTATACAGCGTACTACCTTAGCACCTTAGTAGCTTAGTAGGCATTGTAAATAGCACACGGCGCCTAGCTTCTTCTGTTCACCTTACCCACAGGGACCGGACCCCTCTCTTAATAATCGTTCATAATACGCAACGTAACGGAGGAAACTCCGGCTGTGCACGGCGCCAAAATACCTCGTACATTTCTAATCTTGTTTTTTCAATATTCCTTGAAAAATTCGATATTGACACCTCCGGAACGGTCTCCGCAAGATTGTGGAGAGGAAGAAGCCGTGGCCGGTTCCAGTTGGCGGCGTTTTGATATCAATGATTCGACGTATCGTGATAGGTCACAGCAGGTCACAATATCGCCCAGACGTAGGGCTGTGTCTCCTGGAGACTACATTACATAAACACGACCAAGAAACGATCAACAGTGGAAGCGCTATCAGGACCCGTCGAGACCCGTCATGACGGGTTTTCGTGGCGCTCGGGTGCCGACGATAGTATCGTTACGTTTGTTTGATGAACTCATGGCTATGACGCCTTAGCTTCAGGTACTTGGCTTAGGTAAGTATAGGGCGAGTTCGAGATAGCTTCGAGAGTGGACCGGCCGAGCTAGAGCTAGCACATGCTTCGATTTAGGTGGCTTTGTGATCGACGTAAGGGGCTGGTGCTGGTGCTAAGAGAGAGCGAGAACGAGACTTACGAATGCTCCATATATTATGCTGAGTATTGTACGAGATAGGGTCACAATGTTATCAATTGAAGGCGTTACGCTCGTACTGCTATACTTCGGTAATGTCTCAGTTACGAGATGCGAGTTGAAATTTACGGTTACTGTCGCTTATGTTACCGCCCATAGGGTTGGTAGAGTCGGGGATATTGAGATGCTAGATGTATCTTAGATTGGTTTTTCATTCATCTGATTTCGGATGTCGACGATGCAGATGGTGTTGGCGTTGGCTGTTGGCTGTCGATGTACATGCGCACTGTTAGAAACAGCATGTCGGGTCCGAGTGCTTGCACTACCCACCACTATAATTTCGACGTGATAGCAATATGATTGAACGATATGTTTTTCACTCGGTGTGGACTAGAACAAGTATTTCGAGCCAAATCCGAGAATCCTGCCCTATCGGTGTTGAGAGTACAAAACCGTACCATCATGAACTCCGTCCGTCATAATCGCCGAACGATTGGCTGCGACGTTCTTCAGGCACATTCCTTACCTTTGCTACCTTACTACCGTACATTCTACCTAGCAGTACATCGAAAGACTTGGCGCTTACAAATCCCCAAGCTCCTTAGCTATCAACTTATCCAGGTCCTATACAGCCAATTTGAAATTTTGATTGATGCTAATATAAAAGCGAATTAGTATAATTAAAGCACAGGACCTAAAAAAGAAAAATAGAAAAGAAAGCTAGGCGTTAAGGAAGACCTAACAGTAACTAACAACAACGAAAACCGTCGGAATCGGGGCATTCCTGAAACCCGTTTTCCCGTTTTGAACACTCGGATCCGAATGTAGGTACATACTATAGTACTATAGTGCAAGTGCAAGTAACAAAGCAAGCCTTGCTAGCCACCGGAGCGTTTCGTCCTCCCTTGGTCGGCGTCCGTACAGCGTACCTGACCGACTGATGGGGGAATTACCTGCATAACTTGTATCCACGTGGGTGCGTATAGTACTATATTCTACCTAGGTGATCTTCCAAGTTCCGCCAAGCTAAGGTACTAGGTAGTGGTAGTGCAGCGCAGTGTGGTGTAGGCATGTAGGTAGTGTTGTGGGAGTGGGATGAACCCCTGTTTTCCTCTTTTTTATAACCCGTTACGGCCAAGAAAATAATTAAGGTACATATATACGCATACATAACGCAGATATGTTGATCTTCAGATTAGTCTGATTCCGATTAGAAAAGTTTCAATATTTGGAAGCGTCACGGGCTGCTAGACTAGTGCCTGAGCCATAAGCCAAGAGAGCCAAGTAAGCGTACATATAAGAAATCGGGGAAAAAAGCCATGATGATGACGAATTATTGGTGCCGTCGTGACGGTACTGCTGACATATCAACGATCGATAGCCAAACTTGGCCGTGGCTCGTTCGTCTTGCGTGTTGCGGGAAGCGCCCCCAAATGGCATAGGGCGGGCTGTGTTTAATATCTCGTAGCCCTGAAATTACAGTATATCGTACTTTGTGCCCAGTGCCCAGCGCCCAGCGCTGTATAGTAACATCCACAATAATAATAATAACGCCCATATGGGAGCTCGGAAGGTTTACGGAGGCCGTGTACGCCCCACACTTCGGAGAGTTATTCTGACCCGTAACAATCTTAAGGACACCTATAGACGTATTCTAGGTAAAAAAGTGTGCGAATATAAGAAAACGAATACGTAGGATACGATGGGCTACCATGTGGCATGTGGCATGTAACTGTTCAACCGTAGTATCGTAGGAGCGGTATATGGCATTTTCCGATTAATTATTAGCTACATTCTTAGGTATGGACCGTTAAGGAGGTAGGTTGCAATAGGTTGCAATGAACATGAAGCAGCTATTTTATAATACGTGCCTGGAATTAGTTAGAGACCGCAAGGGTTAAAAACGAGGAATTATCCGTTTGTATGAGGCCGTGTCCGTGCTTACGTATACTTTGCTCCTTTTTCCTTTCTCCTTATTCAAACACGCCCAAAAGAAGAAAAAAAAAACATCCATATTACCTGCAATGGGAATTATAATCGACGGTGATCAAGGCGACGAAGATCCCCGATAGGGCAATCCGGGGTACTCCAGGTGAGCGACACCTACGTAAGTCAGGTGGCGGGACGGCCTTTACCAGCCCCGACCTGATAGATCATAGGTCGGCGATGCGCAGGCTAGATATTGGAATGGCTGCTTAGATTGAACGCCCTATTCCATCTATTCGTCCCCATTCGTCCCTACTATTCGACAGCCCATAGGGAGTCGGCTCTGAGTCGTAGCTTGATCCCCCAGATTCTTCAACTCTGGTCCCTTTTTGTCGATGCCGGGGGTCGTTCCGTAGCCAAACACCCCCTGTTCATACGCACATACTGCAGATAAACGAGCTACTTACCTTGTCCTTGTTGAATTATGAAGTAGGTGTACCTAGTAACTATGAGTAGTAGTATGGTACGTAGCAACCAGAAAGAAAAAAACGGCGAATCCATCAATGCCCACAATGCTCTGAAACCGGTGGGATTTTTCGACGGACTAGCACGGATTTATTTAAAATAAGAATCAACGGATTAACAAACTGTTTCGGTCAGCAGGGTTGTCCGATCGGCAACGGAATTGGGCATTGGCATGGCACGATGCAAGGCACAATTGGAAACAAGCGAAAAAATCAGCCAAAAAATAATATAGCGAAGAAAAAAACGTCGTAAGTTAGAAGCCATGAGAATATGGTCCCATTGAATATCATACTCTACTTCGTTGCCCGCCGCAATCCGCTATGCGCGATCCGGTCGGGCAAGGAGAGAGAAAAGAGAGAGCCCTAAAAGCCCTAGAACCCATAGAACCCCTCTCAGTATGTACGAAATATGTAACATCGAGGAGGGGCATGGAGTTATGAGTTATGGACATAACGCTGGAAATAACCCGCCAACGCCGCAGATGCATTCCTTCTACCGCGCACCGCACTTTGGTAATACAAAATTTTGGTGGTCGAGAGATCAAGAGAATAGTATTCCTATTCCTATTCCCGATCATCCACCAAAGGTTCCATGATCCGTCTATAGCTTTGTAATCCACCGCTTGGGTTTCCCAGTTGATTCACTTCGTTATTTTTCTTCGTGAAGAGCTGAGTACGCAATGTTTCCAAATCCAGCCAAATCCGGTTAAACGCCTTGCGATTAAGTGTAAGTGTTGAATATTGCAGATCTCCTCCCTCCCCTTACCTTCTCCCTACCTCCCCCATTAGGTATTTCCCAATGCTGTTAGTTGGAATTCGTGTGAATAGCCCCCCATACACACCCCTCCGGAGTTTTTGCCCGGGGTCTGTCTTATCATGATCGTAAGGACTCCATATTATATCCGGAATAGATCATCGGGTCCCCGATACCCAGCATAGCTTCTGGATTGGGACATTGTATCATGTGAGGCTTGATCGTGCCAAACTCGGATTCGACGAGCCCTTGGCTGAGCATCATCTCGGCCATATCCATGTCCATCCCCTGCATGAATTGCGGCGACAAATCCATGGAGCTTGGCCTGCTCATGTTCCACGTCGGGTAAGACGCCGGCGCCGAAGGCGATTGGACGGCGAACAGCCCTCTCGAGTCAAGGTCGGATTGCATGGTCTTCGAGTCTAAGTCGTAGCTTGCGAAGCTCTGCGGCGACATAGTCTGCAAATTTTGATTGCTCAATATCGCTTTCCTGTAGTCTTGTTCAAAATCTGAGTGATCGAGCTCCGAAGAGCTTGCGCGATCCGTCCTCGTGCAATTCGAATCCGTCTCTGATCGGTGTTCTGTTGCATGTGTCTCCCTTTCTCTTTCTCGCTGTTGGACATCCAATTCAGCTGCCAGTTTCGCTAATCCTGCTTCGTCTTCAGGGAATACTGAATGTGGTGGGAGGTCGGCGTCCGCATTGGGTCGTATGCATCCGAGTTTCGTCGCGATATTGTGAATGACCGGTTGACCCCTATCGTTGAGCTCCGGCTCTCCTAGGTCCCAGGATTGACCATTTCTGACCATGGCATATAGCTTATGTACGGTAGCAATGAGGGCGAATTGTGTGTTCTCCAAGACCTCGGCGTATCTTATACAAGTTAGCCTATTGGCACGACTCAATTAGGGGCAAATTCGCATACCCTCTAGGTAATTGCTTGTACTCCGTCTTCTTTCTTGTACCTGCTGTACACACTAGACCGTCGTCCTTACACCTCTTGCACGGAAACTCTCCGTCGCACTATAAACGGAGTCAGTCACGACTGAGTATAAGTCAGAACGATTAGCTACAAACCTTCGTCTTCTTCATTCTACACCTCTCGCATGCCTTCCAGACTCGTTTATGTCTGTTGTCGATAGCATGTGGCGAAAGAGGTGGAGCATGCTCGTGAGCGGGCGAATGAGGATGGTGATTGGACGCTCGCTTTCCACCACGATGTATCGGCTTGACAGACTTAGTACTGGAAGCTGTACTCCTCCTCGACGACGTAGTTATCTTCATATTATCCTCAACGGGAGGCGTTGGCATCCCGCTTTCCATTTTGGGAGATCCGACCAGCACGGTAGATACTTAGATACTTGGGCTGCACCAAGGCAAGGTTGAGGTCCACGTTTATATATAAGTGGGTGTGAGTGTAAGTGTAAGTGTGTAAGTGGACTGAGACGTCTGAGTTGAGAGGTGCTACAGATCCCTAATTGCGGAAACCGAAACTTGAATCTAAGACCAAGAGATATAAAAAAAGTATATGTATTAGACAATGGGAAAGGAAGAGGGAAAAATAGATATTTGAGTAATTCGGTCGATTAATGTGACTCTCACAGCCAGGATTAATAATGCAGCTTGGAAGTGAACCGAGCTTTTTAAGGGCGTGACGATTATGTGATGCTTGCCCGTTTAGATCCGGCAACTTTATTCTGGAAACTGAGCGGTCGAAGCTAAGAAGCTAAAAGGACAGGGTTGTCCAGGGATGGCTTAGGGATGGTCTTTAAATCGGCCGCGCTTTATGTCCGAAAGTGCGGGCTAGGTGGGCTGGCCACTTGCTGACTGGGTCGATTTTGGTAGATGGAAGTTCTTTGATGGGACCCGTATCCCATTCGATATGTTACGCCCAGATAGGAATTGCTAAGCCTTGAGTCAGGATGATGTATGTACTCTGTATATTTCGTCGTTCCTGTCTGTCCTGTCTTGTGTCTTGTGTCTTATGTCTTTCGTCTTTCCTGGTATTTAGCTAACCACCAAGGTTGAGATAAGCTGTTGAGGTCCACGGAATCTCCTTTGTGTTGATGTGTCGATGTTGTCGATGTATCCAAGCAAGTTTCCCGCTCGGATTTGTTTGCTATATAGTGTTGATGTCGTGTGGCTTGATCTTGTTAAGATGGACAAAGGGCCGAGGGGCCAAGTTGATGTATTAGTGTGTTAGTGTCGTTATAGCTGTGACCTCACCATTCGAGGTATCGGTTGAACGGGACAATTGTCGTGGCGCGAGAGGGTAAAGATATCGGAAAGGTAACACGAGTCAAGATGAAGGTGAGGTGTGCCTCCTTATAATATATCCATATCCAAATATTGAATTCCTATTCTTTCTCTGGCGGTGCCTGGCATGGCATTCGTAATGCCGTTTGGGCGATAGCCCTTACGATAGCCGTTCCACAACGGTCCATAGTCCACGGTCCACGGTTCATGACCCTTGGTGGATGGTCTATGGGGATGGGTATCGGTATGGGTAATGGGTACCAAGTAACAAAGTGAGAAGTGACTTAGGCGAAGGATTAGGCCAAGTCAGAGTGACATGAAGATACATCGGGCTACATCACGATCGGAGTCGCAAGTCGCGAAAAGTGACCGACCATAGAAGTGGCTCAGTAAGCCCGTGCCTCGAGTTACATACAAGGCCCCGTCCAGTCGAACAGGGCTAGACGTTAGTAAACAAATTCGGAGTTATGCTAATCAAGTTGTGCAAGCCCACGATGTGTACAGCATGTACAGCATAAACCCTTGACACCTTTAACACACCCTTGGCTGAACCCTGCAACCGGTCCAAAGCCGGGCCACATGCTTCCTATTGATGTTTGCACAAACTTGCATAGGTACATCTTAGCGGGATGCGACTTGGATGCGACGCTACATGTACCTACGGTATTGACGGTATTGACCTCTCATCGAACCTCTCAGCGAGCGCCGTCTTTTCCTGTTGTGCTGGCCAATGTAATGCCCATGTATGTCCATGGATATTGAGCTGTTAGACTGCTAACTCCGAGTTCCGTCAGGTGAAGCTGATTCAATCTTTAATGCAGGTAAGGGAGTGTGTGTACATATGTACATCAGGATCTGGAGTAAGACAATCTTGAAGCTTGGGTATCAGGGTATTGACGTTGAAGGTATCTACGTACCTACACTTCCCGAGCTGAATATAGTAAACGCATAAAAGACTCTTAAGAGACTTCTTCGATATTCTATTATTCCACCATCTAGAACAAAATCCACAAATATTTTTTTTATCTTAAATTTTTTTTGCTCGTGAAAGTTCAAGCTGGTTTGGATCCCGAAACGAATTCGAAGACGACGTGTATGGGTCCATAAATTCCCATCTCAAATTTCCCATGTGTCCATCCCCGTCCAGTCATCCAGTCTTATGAATTCGTTGTGACTTCACCTGATATCCTAGAAAAACGGAGGATACTTCACCCGTCTTAGTGCACGGCACTAAATAACCTGGTATGTCACTTGTGCTCAAATAGTCAATATATCCATATATAATGCTTAATACTTTCATGTGTCTCATGCTACTGCGGCTCTGCCAAAACGCGCCAGCGCTAATAGCATAGCAGTTCGAAGTTGTCATTGATCTAATCTGTAAGTGGGTAGGAGTTAGAACCTCGGTAAAAGAAGCCATCATCATCATGATGACATGAACCTGCATCCGATATCGTACTCGCGGCTTGTCAGCTGTCCCTGATTTTTTTGAGGAGCATTATTTCTTTTAAGTTTTGATTTTCTTTTCCTTCTGGGCTAAGTTAGAAGACAAGAGTCTTGGCTCGCTTAAACGATCATTTGATGCAGGCAATAAAGTGGTAACCTGTAAACTTGTACCTAGGTTAGATTCTGTGTGGGAAGAGTGTGGGAAGAGTGGGACGGTCTCTTCTGCACCTGCGAGGCTCCCCTTCTTAGCGTGTTAGGTTTAGCAGATCCGGAGTAAAAAACCCTTCCAGGGATTATTGATGTGTTTACTTACTGACCTTCTTACCTTGTACTGATGTACTTCAAGTCTTATGCATATGGATGTATGTGTGGATGTATGTAGATATGTATCGTCTTCCAATTGCTTTTTACGGGACGTTGAGCGTTGTTTGATTAGTACAATTAGCTGCTTAGCTAGCTTCGAGATGCTACATCCTTACTGTATCCCGTATCTAAGCCTTCTTAAGGCCTGCAATGAAAGACTTGTTGAACGGATTCAGCAGATGAAACAGCAATGATCTCACCACCTATTAAGTTGGGTCAGAATTGTTGTGGTCGCACATAATACAGTAATAGTAATCATTTAGGAAAGTACCGAGATCCACCTACGAACTGAAATCGCAGATTAAGAAGCCTGAGAACTGGAGGAGCAGCAGATGGATTCCGTTTTGGGTTAATTCTCATTCTGGAATCATTGCCAGGTGCTAAAGATGAACAGGGCAGGGTGAGCTTCAATTAAGGAACGGAGTGGGGAACTTAAGCCACTCCGTGTTGTATGCACATCTGTGGCAAGTGGCTAGCTGCTAGGTATTTTGTATGCATGTGCCACTTCAACTTGACCGTGAATTGAGTTTAATTCATTCTAGAAGAGGGAATGCTAGTTGATTCTGATTGGCCGAAAATAAAGATGGAACCAACGATGATCGTCAGTGGGTCCACATTCTTGTTCCCTTTTCGGTGCCGTGCTATGTGAAAATGCCGGTTCGGCTCCGATTTTTTTATGCATTGACCGAGTTTACATGTTGGAGATGGAATGTGTAAAGGATGGTGAGAAGGAAATGCCATAATACAAGCCGAATTCGAATGAGTCATGTAAGAAAATTAAAAAGTACGATGATATTCTTTCAGCTCTGACAAGTACACGGAAAATGCATGCATGCGAGCTACGGAAAGATGATGTCCAGGTATTAGAGATGATCGATGCATAAAGTTATGAACGTCCCCCCCTGGACCCGGGAATTTGGGTAAAGGGACAGAAAGGGGGTCGTTGGGGGCCAAAGCGATCGACAAGAAAAAAAGTACATGCCGTACCTAAAGTTATCAATCGAATCGGCATCGAATTTTCCTATATTAGGGCATAAGAGAAGAAAAAAAGAAGCTAAAAATTTCAAAGACTAAAACTCCAAAAATGATCATGAGAACTCGTGCCTTAGCGGGTCCAAGGGTCTGAATGTTGATCGGAGCTCGGCCGCGTCTTTACGGATCAACTTTCGCTCTCCGAACGCCCTGACTCTTGGCCGAGAGAATGCTACGGTGCCACTTTTACTGGATCGAGTAAACACTTAGAAAGTCTGAGGCCCTTTTCTAGACCATCGTCTCCTTCAAAATACAGCTTAGGTCGACATTTTATCCTAACCTATCCTAACCTGATCGAGCCCAGGAGAAGTCTATCAGCCCAAAATTAACTCAAATTTCACAATCATAAGCGATGACGACAAGGAATAAGTCCCTCATCCCTCACTTCGAAATACCAAGAGGAATTCGTCAGCCCGGCAGACGAAATACCATAGCAGCTGCATAGTACCATAGATAAAACGACAAAATAACCGTGCGCTATGATCTACCCCCCCAAACGGATCGCTGCAGCCCTGTCTAGCCCTGCCTATCCCCGTGTCACGAGGGGCAGTTTCTCCTTGAAATAGCAAGGCTTCGCGTGGACTTCGTGGACTTTTCCAACGTGGTATTCAGTCATCCATTCATTCAATTATTCTCCGTAAGCTTCATCCATGTTTTCCACGTTCCTCCGCAGTAAAAGTAAGAAACAGCTTGGGCATTGCCATAGCAGACTGTGCATAGTATGTATCTATCTGTCTTCAATGCCTTAAGTGGGTTTATGGCGGGAATGAAAGACGATTCATCTTGAATCAGATATTATGCGTATTACCTCCAGGCCCCGATCGGTGGGTCGGGGATTACTTTGTTAACGCCGTACGATCAATATAATTTGAAATGCCCGAAATTTTATGAGTGCCAGGCTACTGCATATAACAGCATCTTTTACCGTCTAACCTGCTACTACTAACCACTAACCTACAGGTATGTGCCGCAACGATGGGACGTGGGCCAGCCTAGCGGTACGAAACAAGTTACAACCAAGCCACTTACGTCCTAGCTATTAGGAGCTATTAGGCCATTGGACATTTAACATTAAAAAAAAGGTACTTGAGAGACTCGAAGTTACAATTCTGAAATCCGTTCCTTTTCTTAGTTGAATCCCACCGCAAGTCGCGCTGGATCCTTCGCCGAAATCCGGTCCCAGAAATGATAGTCGATGATTTCATAATCTTCAGCCCTAAAAGGTCATAAGTCATCATTAGCCGTTACTGGTAACAGATTGTTTGTTCACGGACTGTTTCTGAGCCGTCCTATACCCATCTCTTTACCTTGGTAACCATCCACAGGTTACCTAGGTACCCACACCAAGTAGTCTAAGACTCCAAGCAGCTAAAGAGGTACCCATACACATGCAGCGTCATGTACCAGCGTACTATATGTACGCTGTATGTAGGCATAAAGAGGATGGGACCACTCCACTTCCATCGGACAGTCGGTCGTCTCGCCTTGCCGCATGGATCATATTTGAAAATTCCATTCTACAATAGATGTCCCATTGTTGGCGGTTAGTCATCCTTGTTAATACTAGGGACTGGGTACTTGAGCTGCTTGGGATAGCTTAGCTGTTCGGGGTCCTTGGCACCCCTAGCTATCGACATTGGTTTTAATCTGTTTACAACTTTGCGCCATGCTCAGAGTAGCGGACACGGACAGTTTTGTAAAAGACACGGCGACTTTCGGGGAACTTAAGTATCCCGATATACCAAAACAATGTAAACCCCGACGTCATAGATGAAGCTATTTCTCTCCATCTTCCACGCGATCCCCAAATTTTCGCATTTGCTTTTTTCCCATCTTTCTCGAACCGAAAAAAAAGAGAAAAAAGAAAAAATCCTTCTGACCCTGTTCGCCCTAGTCAGAATCCCACTTCTCATCAAACGTTACTTAATTCACGCAAACTCGAAAATAATAAGGAACGACAAGTTGATCTATTTAGATTATCGCGTCTCCGCCACGTGGGGATACCAGCTATGATCGAAACGGGTGGATGCAGCAGGAGTAGAAGTAGGAATAAGAGTAGGTACAAGGGAGAATACGTGGGATACTTACGATTACATAGGTAATACAGACGATACCATTTCGAATTGATCGGCCCTTCTCGTCGCGAAACCTTAAAAATGCGGTCTCCTGAATGGACGGAGCTAGGATATGAGGATATGACAAGCTGAAAAATGAGTAAGGCGACCGCAGGGCTAAGTTTTTCTAACCTATTACCTAAGAGGGTAAAAAGAAAACAAGAAAAAAGTTTGACAGGTTCGATGGGCTCGATAGGTTCTATGGAGCCTCATCTGCCCTTCATCTACCTCTTCCAATATTGTAGGAATGCGTGATTTACTCATTACATCACCGAGATTTCTCCTTTTACCGGCCCCGTTATGGTTCGAGCCATCCCGGCAGGAGAAGCGTTTGGCTCAACCATCCACTCCGAGTCATTGCCGAATCGTGGCCCGGGCGGCGGATCCCTCCGTGATCGCTGGCAAACTCTGCTTCCCTTTAACCGCCGTCTTATCCTCGGCTCTGTATTTCTAGAGAATGGGTAATATTAACCGGTGGTCGCCGGAGCTAGATACGGAATGAGCGAGTGTATCGTCAGGTTCGCCAATTTCCGCCTCATCATGCTCCGGCATAAATAGGAGAAGAACCCTGCACATACTCCTTAGAGCTATATTTTCAACATGATTTAAGGTGTCTCGCTGGCACGTCCTTATCTTTCAATGCTCCTATCGTACCATCGCACTCTTCAGATACGATCCATCAGTCGGTCAAAGAGACACGTAGACAACCAAGGTCAACATGTGAAATCATACTTACCCTCAAATTTGTTTTGCTGTCATTAGAGATTCTACACTGCCCCCCCCCCTTTCGCTTGATGATGTGGTTTATCTCAGTCGTCGATAAGATCAATCCAAGACATCTCAGTGGCTTCTTATTACCGAGGTAAAGTGTGAGGCCTCATCGCATGGCCCCTTATTTAATAACAGCATCGTAATAATCTAACATGTGGACGACCCCTTTCCCCTTAATCTATAACGCGAGCTACTAGCGAGACCTGAACAGCCAATCGGAATATTTCCTCGTCCAGCCGAATAGCATCACAAAATGCGGTTCTTACTAACCCGTGGTAATAGTGGCCGGGTCGTCTTTTACCCAAATATTAACCCGCCGGATTTATCTAGTTCGGACGGCGCGTTTAAACAATATAGCTATTCTAGCACCATATCCACTATCCTTATGCCGAGTCTAGACCCCTGAGACCCCTTACGCACGCCAGCGACGAAATAGCGACAGCAATATACAATACCTCCTACTGACCGCCCAATGGACCTAATGAACATCAACCTCCAAATCCTCAACTTAGCTATCCCAACTAAGCTTCTAAAGATTCCAAAGAAATCACTAATCCCAAGCTTCCCCATCCCACAGGCCCATCCCACACTCTCCTCAACTAGGCAATGAAGCACCGATGCTTAGAAATTCCTATAGTCGGGGACGTGACGCAGCCAAACCGAAAAGAGGTATGCTTACAACGCGCCGTGCCACGATGAGTAATCCCACATCGGCGCACCCTGCATGATTACCGATCGTCCGCGCCTGATTCGCCTGTCCCCCTCCCGCGGGAGCGTCTTCCCGGGAATCTAATCTGCTCCGAGGCGGAGGACAAATACTCGCTAGTCTCTTTAGGTGGGCATTCCACGAGCAATGTTTATCCCGACGGCCAAATTGGTTGGCCTTAGGACGGGTAATATTCTGAGACATACATAGACTTAGTGCCAAAGCCATCAGCTAAGCTGGGGAGAAGAACCGAGCAGCATTGGCGCAAGACCCTTATTGAAAACACAAAGATTTAGCGCATAAAAGCTGGATATTATTGCTGTCTTTCTATAAGCTGAGCGTCTAGTACAATATAATCTAAATAAAGTCCTCAAATTCCACTCGCGTGCGCTCTCTTCGCTACTCTTAAATCCGTGCTCTCAAATAAATCCAAACATCTAAATACAAAAAGAAAACGTAGCCAAGATTCTATCCAAAGCAGTAAAACCATCAAGTCTAAGTATGTAGTCTCACACGTATCTCACACCCCAGAAGGCCGACTCAGCCAAGCTTCTTACAGCTTCGCCTTCTCCTGCTTCTTCTTCTCCTTATCCTCATCCTTGAGTCTTACAACGCCCTGTAAATCGCGAACGACGTAGTTAGCCAAGCCTCCCTAAACATTCCAAATATGCGAACGTAAAAGATCAAAGTGAAAAGAAAAGAAGAAAAGAAACTCACCTCCTGAAAAGCCGTAGCAAGCAAAACGCCATCCTTACTCCAAACCCTCTGCATAACGACGCCCCGTCCATCCCCGGCCCACGGGCTCTCCATCTCCGTAAACATCCACTCATCCGCCTTGACACTCTTCGGATTATGAAAATAAATCGAATGATCAAGCGAAACCATCATGCCCAACCTCGGCCGCCCCTTATAAACCTCCAACGGGCCCTCCCCTCCTTCCCACTCATTCAACTTCTCAAGATACTCGCGAGACCCCTCATCCAACTTATCAAGATCCTCGGGCTTCGTAGCGTACCGCCACAACCGATGAATCCGCGGAATCGTCCCGATGAAGAACGAATCCGAGATATACGCCAGCGCGCTAAGATGCGCCTGATGGCCGCCCTCCTCGCTAATCTTGCCACGAGCCCGAACCCACTGCCAAACCCTCTTATCGCACTCTCCCCTCCCCCCCTTTCCCTCCCCATCACTCGGCCTCAACCTAAGACTCTGAAACGGATCATCATTATGCCTCTCACTCCCCCCTCCCTTCCCACCCCCCCTACTCAAAAACTCCGGATCCCTATACCCATCCTCGGGCGGATTCTCCAACGCAGCCCGGGGCATCGGCGTCGAGTGCTCGACGGTCTTTTCCCCGCCGCTGCGCTCGCGCACAAAACTACACGTCACGGTAAAGATGGCGTGGCCGCGCTGGCGCGCCTGCACCGTGCGCGTGCAGAAGGAGCGGCCCTCGCGCACGCGCTCCACATAGTACACGATCGGGATGCTGGAGTCGCCGGCCAGCACGAAGAAGCAGTGGTACGAGTGCACGACGAAGTCGGCCGGGACGGTGCGCTGGGCCGCCTGGGGGAGAGGGGGTCAGCTTATGGGGGGTCTTACATCGTTGTACGTACTTAGGTAAGTAGGTAGGTAGGTAGGTACTGGGTAACTAGTGCGATGTTGAGGGTGCTGAGGGTGTGTAGATACCCCTAGGTATCCATGTACCAAGGAAGCGGGATAGGTAAGTAATGCATGGATTTGTGCACGCAGGTCACGCCTAAAACTTCCCGTCTTTTCCCGTCTATGCATATGCGAGTAAGACTGACTTGTAAGGGAAGTAAGGCTGTGGCTGTGGGGGGTACGGGGAAAGGAATCAGGGGGAGCGTGACAAGCTTTTGGTACACAGTCAATCAGTCGATGGAGGGCAGGGCGAAGATGTGCAAGCAAGCTACGCCCCGAGTCTCGACACGAGAGCCCGATCCGAAGCCGAACGAGATCGTCGGCCCAAGCCGATCCTCCGTCCGAATCTCCGCTCGGGGAGACGACGGAACCTCCTAAATCGACTAAAAAGGGACGGACAAACATTCTACGATATCATGCAGATGAAGAATGTAACCGTCGTAGCCAGGGATCTGAAACGGAAACCGAGTAAAATGCCAAAAAAAAAAAAAAAAACAAGGGGGAAAGCCAGAAAAAAAAGTAAAATCATGAACATCGATCGATGAAAGACAAAATGCACCTAAGTAGCTTGGTACCAAGTAAAGGTACTAGGTACCTAGCCGCCTAGGGCACCGAACCAAGTAGAATCAAGGAATGACATTTTCAAATTAATAAAAAAAAAAAAAAAAAAAAAGCCACACATACCGCCAGCGTCTGCGCAATAACAGCGCCTCCGTAGATCCCCCTCGCACCCGGCGGGTGCCATAGTTCGCGAGTATTAGTGAAGATGTCCTGTTCGCCGAAAAGCAAAAAAAAGCGCAAGAGTCAGCGGTGTTACTGATGAAATGCATTCATCGGTACGTCCCCCATTGGCAACGCCGATACGATATATCCTGTCGCATGTCATATCCCCCATCTCACTGTACATACATAGGCATGTACATATAAGTAGATAGGGCTGATTGCCGACGACCAGGATTGGGGGCTGCAGTTGCGCAGAAACGCAGTACGCAATATGCATCCCATAGCATAGCAGAGGGTAGGTAGGTCAATGGGTAGGGGTGGGACGATAGAAAATCTTACAGGTCCGATGATGCTCAAGTCCGTCAGCTCGAGCGCGTTCTCGATTGGCGCCTTGGATACGTCGACCGGTGGCGGTCTGACCAACGTAGGTCTATGTTCGCCCATCCTGCCTTGTGTATCTGTACTCTCTCGTGGCGTTGAGTGTCTATGCCGATGAATCTCGCTGTTGGCTTCCGGTCTTCTATTTGTTTCTCTCTCCTCCGAATGTCCTAGCTCCTCGTAACGGGATTCGCCAATTCGAATCCCTGACGCGGGTGAACTTTTTCAGGTTGGGAGTACAAAAGAAGGCTTGTGATATCCACGCGAACAGCCTAGATATCGCGCGAATCGTCTGATGTGGGTAGTAGGTAGTAGCAGGTACCGTGCCGTAAGTAAAGTGAGATCAAAGAACCGTCTTTCCTCCCAAGTTACCGATGTTAAACCCCTACGGCATAGTCTCAGTCTTATCTGCTTCTCCGGCAGTAATCTCAGCTCACTCTTCTCAAAAGCCTAAAATGCCCAGGAATCGTGTAGCCGTCGGTATTGAAACGCGATCAGGTTTAATTGGTTAGACGATTCGATGTTCCGGATGAGAAATCGATGTTTTGAACTTTTACCGAGGCTCGGTCCCAGACAGGTAAAGTGGAAAAGCCATTGTTAGCGAGTGGAACCGCAGCCGCAGCCGATGGATTGGGTGCCATGCCAAGTTCGCAAATGCCGGCCGATCAACTATTTTCAGGGGTTAACTTTAGCAGCTTTAGGTGAATCCCGTAATCCATATGGATATGAGCCTCTTCTCGTACGAGTGCCTGACGAATATTCAAATAGCTATAATTAGACATCAAATATAAGAGACTAGATAATTAGTGTTTCAACGCCTTCATGCTCGCCTTTATCTTCCAAGGTTTACATGTGATTATTGTAGATGCCCTTATACGCGTATATACGGTACCCCTCTAGGTGGGTTAGGTATCCACGAATTGAACACAAGGATCATTCAATAGACCCAACGACAATACGCGTATGCAGCGAGAGTAATTCATACTCATAACTAAATCACTAGTGCTGTGTTTCATACATACTCGTCCTACAGCTTTTTGTATGCAGACTTTTTCTCTATACGATGTACAGTCACTGCCTATCACCCGAACTTTCATGAATCCTTCGCCTCCCGCCTACTCCTCCGATGTGTAAATCGGTTCCAGGCCGTCCCACGCATGAGTATCTCCCTTGCCAAACTTCTCCCGCTGTTCCCAGTACTTGCCCGTGAACTTCCAGTACTCTACTCCGCTTACTTCACATGTCGTCTTTTCGAACCACGCGGGCGTGAATTCCTCGCCCGTTTGTTGCCTCACTTTTCGTCTGGCTCGCTGGGCTTCCTCCAACCGATTCTTCTCAGATGCTGCGAAGTCGTACTCGCCGTCTTCCATAGCCCTTTGATCCGGCCGATATCTAGAATCTGTAGGAGCAATCCATTTCTCCAGATTCTCATCTATGTGGTTGAAAGTGAGAACAAATGGCGTGAGGTTGAAGGGGATACCTTCGGGCCGAGCATTTGCTTCCCATACTATGAAAGCTCTGCTGGGGTCGCTTATGCTTCCACGAGTGTCCTTCGGCTCTTCGACAGTTGCCTCGAATCCAGGGGTAAGGCGAGCGTATAGCTTGGAATTCCATCGACCACCCAAGCTCATGCGTGGCCGACCATCAGCGTCTAGGATCTTTCCCGAGAGCTGATAAGCACTCGAAGCTTTCCAACCTCGCTGCTTGAAGTCCAGGAGACAAGTTTCTCCAGTAGTCCAATTCTTGATTTCCACAAGTCCATAGTTATCTACTACAGGGTTGCCTGTAATGATACCGACCACCTGAGACTTGGGTTTCTTCCATGTGAAGAAGTCTTCTTTGCCTCCGGCAGTAGGCCGCAATCTCAAAAACCACGTACCGAGGTGATAGATATCGAACGATTTACCCAAGAATCTCGAGTCAACCTTGGCCTCACCCCAGTATGTCCATCTTGCAGATTCTGCGTATGCTGCTCCGATAGGAGGGTGGTGACTGACTTGCTCGATGAAGAAACGGTATCCCCTGTCAGGTCTCGCGTATTCGAATGTCTCGCCCAAAAGAGGGTTGAAGGGTTTGGCGACACGACCGATCGTGGATGCGAATTCACTCGACGCAAAGGCGGCTACGTACAACATCCGCTCGATTGAATCTGATCGATCGGCTGCCATATCTAGTAGGTCCGCATATTCCATGTCTTCGCCGGTTCGATATAGCAAGGATGTGGGTTCGTTGAAAGATACAGGAAGCGTCATCTTAGTCATATCTTTACCAATCATCGACTTCAGAATACCCTACGATGACTGTCAGTAACCGTCCTATTTAGCTTTAGCTTTAACGGGCATTCATTTACTTACCCATAGACCAATCTTCGGTCGGTTGTCCTCGTCCAGCTTTAGCCTTGTTCTAAAACCATTCTCATAACCGTGGAAGGCGCTACTGATATCAACGCCTGATACTACGACGTCTTGTTTTGTATCGGCAGAGGGCACAACGTCAGATGGTGGCATTGGCTCCGCATCAACTTCTCCTGCGTCGACCGCATCGAAGAACTCTTCTTGCTCGGACTCGGAATCATCTGATATCTCGAGTGCTTGGGAGCGTACGGTTGATCTGCGGCCGATGCTCTTCATCGACGGCGAGTGTAATATCCCAGCGACTTCATCCTCATGAGCACTAGGCGTTGCAGGATGGACACTATCACTGCTAATCGGCCGACCTTCACTTCCTATAACTTCACGGAGAGCTCGTTTAGCCATCTTTCGTTTCGTTTCAGCCTCGCTAACCCTTGCCTCTAGGACTTCCTGTTCAGCTGCCACCTTAGCCATGCTCTCTTCCCACATTCGCCGCATCTCGGTTTCTTGTTCCAGGCGATATTGCCAATGTGCGTCACGATCCTTCGATATCCTGAGAAGGTCTCCCATAAGTCCCTTCAGACTTTTGATCGCGGCGTCGTATGTTGCCAGAGCTTGTGACGCCCTCGGATCCACAAGTGCCATCGACGGATTCCGGTGAGCCTCTGCCTGCAAAGCGGCACTCACAGACGCCAACGTGTCCAGCTGAAGCCTTGCTGACTGTGCGGTGATGTTAAAAGCGTCCTTAGTCGCTGTTGGAGCTTCACCACGGCTCGAATGATCCATATATTCATTGTCGTCATCATCGTCGTCCACCTCGCCGGGGATTGTCGGCGCCTTGTTGCTTTGACCTTTCGCCTCAGCACTACCCACATCGACGAATTCGTCATCCCCACTACCTACGGTACTAGTACGGGATAGTCCCACGTGAGAGTTAGATGCCTTCACCGAAGGATACCGAGTCAACTGAGCACTGCTCCTTCGCTCGGCGGTGCTTCCAACTTCGCTATGGGAATCGTTTACGGAGGGTTCCGCCGGCTTGATAAGACTATCTCGAGCTTGTCGTAGCATCTCAGCACTCTGTGCCTTTTGTCGTTCGTCCTGTTTTGCTTGGTCCTTCATCCACTGAATCGCGTTGTTTAAGGCCCAGAACCATCGCTTTGCTTCCACTTCGTGATTGGCTTTCAGTGTATACTTGACTGATGATTTTCCGATGATCTCGAACTTTGTCTTTTCTTCAGGACTCATGTACAACCTTGCGATGCGCATGCTGATGGCACCCCTGCAGGCGTGTTCCGCATCGTCTTGGTGCTTGTAATAGCTTAGAACGCCGTTCTCGAGAACGAACCAACGAAGCTGGTAACCTTTGCGGTAATTTGTCCACTTTTTAAGGTAGCCCTTCATCTGGGGTTCGTGAGAAGATAATAAATCACCAGTAACAGCCGCACTAGCTCCAGCTTGCGAAGTCGCATGTCCAAGTACGGCTTTCTCCTGGATGCCTCGTTGAGCAGCAACGGCAGCAGGTGATCGTTTAAGCATGGCCTTTGTAATATCGTCGTTGGTGACCTGCTGAGGGAGTTTGCCTTTTCGGTCTCGTTGAAACGGGTCGGCACCGTGAAGAAGAAGAGCTTGAATTAGCTTTGTATCCTTCTTGCGAGCTGCCTCGTGCAATAGTGACCCTCCTGCCTGAACCGTCACGGGATCACAAGGTAATTCAATACTGTTGATGTCTAGGATCGTCTTGACACGGGGTTCCTCAAGAATGTGACCCAACGTATCATAGGCACCTGTTCGTACGAGATCCTGGACTTCCTTTACTTTATCCTGCACAAATAAGGTCCTCGCAAGCTGGAGTTGCTGGAATATTTCGGGATTTCGAGCCACATCTAAAGGAAGTTTTCCTTGGTTGTTCGCAACGGCATCGTTGATATCTTTCTGCTCTAGCAATAAGCGGACGATAGGGCTACGCCCCTGGGAAGAGGCGATATGTAGAGGCACATTCCCATCCTTGTCCCGGGCATTAATATCAATATATCCAGCACCATCGGATAGCACATATTCTACTACGTCGTATTCAGCGCATTGGATAGCAAGATGCAATATCGTCGTATCTTCCAAAGGACCAACATTTCCACCATTCAAGGAAGATGTGCTTGCACGAGGTCCATTTTCTGACGTTTCTCTGATCGCCTTAGATATCGCGGCGGTATTGCCACTTCGTAGAGCTTCGACAATTCGAAATTTACGGACGGATTGTTCGAGGCTTGAGCTCTTCTCGGCCGCCGAGTTATTGGACCGAGTGGGGGTCAAAGTGTTGGGTTCGCGAGATGGGATTCGACCTAGCGACATTCTCTGGTTGTAGGGCTTGATGGAGGATTGGTGGGACATAGCAATGGCGGGGGCAGAGTTGGTCGTGGTTGAAGCGAGGCCAGAGGTTTGCGATCCATCTTCGGAATCGTCATCATTACGGTCCTTGTCCTTACGTCGGAGTAGGGATAATGCTGTGGACTTGGACCTCCTATGCTGGCTATTACCGTTGAAGCGAGTCAGTTATCTGCAGTACCTTCAACCCACCTCCCGCCGCCATCCATTGATAGCTTGAACTACCTAGTAAACTTAGGAGGGGAATTGCAGGGTTCAATTCTACGGGAATATAATATTTCGGGGGGTTATATATAATAATGATTAATAGTAGATCGGGGTTGCTTACACATCTCCAGAGTCGGACATTGTGAATTAGGTGGATGATCCGGGTATCGTTCGGTACCAAGAAGTTGACCGAAAGTTGGCGTTGGCGGTGGGAATTTGATTGCTAGTTTAAAAGATGTCAAAACATCATGTTTGGTCGATTGACAGCAATCGGAAAGGAATATTAGATGACACGTTGGAATTTGGTTAGTAGCATAGGCCCATAGGGTAATTAAAGTGGTTTAGGTATGAAGGTTTGTATGGAGTAAAAATGTAGAAAATAGAATGCATCCAGTCCTAGTAGCTAGGAATGTCGACGGGTCGACGGTGTCACAAAGCCAAAACCCCCCCTCGATCTAAAAATGACGTTAATAAGTACAGATTGTGTTAGCGTTTGACTCTTCAGTGTGCAGCTTCCCTAATCCCAGAGACTTCGAACGGCGCCAATCCCACTATGGACATTCCCCACCACGCCTGCCGTCATCGCTAAAAAGGGAGATACAGCGAAGAGTATACGTACAGTTCGAGTACAGTGCTCATACAGTGTATCTCTTTTAGTTGATTTTTCGCTCCATCTCTCCCCTAATAGAATTACCTCAGAATTCAAAGTTAGAAAAGAAACCAATTCATCATTTTCTCAGCTCTATCATGAGATGATTTAGATGATTCCAAGCTACAGTCATCGCCAATACATGCTTGCATCATGAGTTCTCGTGTCGCACCGAAACCTAGTAGGTACCTGAGCTTCTCCAAAACACATAAAACAAATTACAGTACTGTGATAGCAACATTATAATGAAACTCGAGATGGTTTGATCTGGTGGCGAGAGTACCAAATGTGATATAGTCGGCTGCTAGCACCCGCCCTACAATACCACCTATAACAACCCTAATAAAGCAGCCAGATCTAACATCGAAAGCCATCACGACGAACTCCGGCGCCACTAAAAAGTCATATTCGGTAGTATAGAGCGAAGATCATCTGCCGTCACCTTGCAGGAGCCGGGTACACCACGATGTGACCATAACCCTCCCTTATGCCAGGTAGACAGTATACCGCACCATATTCGCGCCTCATACTCTAGCGATCCTGCGGAGTTTAGATCCGGTGGGCAACCGTTGAATGCTAGGTGGATAGAAACAATACGATCCAATGACTAGAACACGTTCGAATCTAAGCGTCTATGTAAATGAAACATCGCATCTGAAATCATACACGTCTAAACTAGCCTCGTAATCGTAACCCGTACCCCAAATCGCTAGCCCAGACCATCAAACCTCACAGTATAGCACACAGCAGCATAACATCACCAACCACGCCGTCCACCCCCTCACCTCAGTCCAACCTCGCCTCCGCATCACCCAACACAGTCTCCATCCCCAAAAACTCAAACGGCCCCAACTTCCAGCCCAGCGCATCCTCCTTCTTCCCCGGCGTCCTGACCGCCGTACAAGTCATATAATCCTCTCCCAAGCTCCTAAGACAAATATTCGCATCCGTAACCCTCTCCCCCCGAAACAGCACCTCATGATCCGTAATAACCTCCTGCGCCTTCTCCTCATCCTCCTCATCACCCTGCTCAAACCCCACCCCCCTCCCCGGCGCCCTAAACCGCCTAAACTCCAAATCCTTCAACCAAGGCGCGAGCAACGCATCCCCCGTCATCTTAACATACGCCTCCCTCAAACACCAAAGCGTATAAAAGCACCTCAACTTAAAATCCACCATCTCATCCCCCCTCGCCAACGGGGGTAATCCAGGCTGCGTACTCAGCAAGTCTCCCTTCAAATACCTCGCCTCGCTCCGCCCAAACACATCCGCGTGCATATCCACAAACTTCCCCCACCCCTCCGTATTAATAACCCTATGATCCCTTTGCCGGCGCTCGCTCGTACACACCACGTCGGTCCCGATATTCACTTCCCCGTTGTCGTCGGCGTACCCCGCGACGGCGACGAGAGCGACTAGCCCGGCTTGGTGGCTGACGTTGAAAGCGACGGGTTGCTTGCCTGTGGCTGGGTCCACGTATACCGGCTTCGTCTTCTCGTCGCGCGTGAGCGTGGTCTGCCACCAGGGCACATCGGCGTACCGCGCGACGACCCAGTGCTTTAGGAGGTGCGAGGCCAGCGACATTTTGGCGTCCGCGACGAAGTAGTAGCGTAGTACTTTCGTCTTTTCCTCGTCGGTGAGGAGCGCCAGGGCGCGGGAGGCCTGGGATAGCGTTAGTAACCTTCATGCTTTTCATTTTGTCTCGTTTGTCTCACTGCTGTAACACAGGAAGACCGGAGACGAGGTGGTGGAATTTGAAGGTAAGAAAATTACTCATCGGTACCTCATTTTCGAGATCCTTCGTCTTCGTCGCCTTGGGCCATAAAGGCCGAGTGTCGACGAGGTATTGTATAACTTGCACGTTATCCGATCCCATGATGCTTGCACAATCAGATCAATAAATTGAAATTGATAATTCGTGCCAATTCAAGAAATTGGAGGTAAGCTCGCAGTTGAAACCGCGCCTAGAAAGAAATAGAATCCCGCGGCGATCGATCTTATCTCATCCCGAACGAGGTAGGTATGATGCTGCAGTGTAGTGCGGCACGTCGATTCCTTCCTGCAGGCTGCGGCGGGCTTGCCATTATTGGCTGTAACCTTTCTGTAGGAAGGGACGGACAGCAGGGTCAGCTCCTAGCATGTAGCCTGCAGCTCTAGCTAATGCTGAATAAGATGCTGGGATACCCCACCAAACTCGCCCGTACTTACCTCCAACAGCTAACCTGGGATTGTAGGTACCTCATAGTTAAAGTGAGCGAAGGATTCTGGGTGGTTTGGGAGGGACCCAAATAGGGAGCCTTACGAATCTATTCAATATACTACCTATATCGAGCTGTGTCGCATCCAAATCCTCAAGCTCTCATTTGAGAATGCCGGAAAATTCACTACAATGTCATTTTTACCGACTGTTTTTAAAGAGTTTCTAGAATATGGCGGGCAAGGCGGGCAGAGCACTTGCTGTCCCTGAAAAATAGCGGCGGCAGTAGCCGGTCCTAGGGGTTTCACGTAGCACCGGAGTCCGCTAAATAGGCTTCCCACATACGTGCTTAGGTGAGTGTAAGGAAGGGTGGGGACCTGTTCGTGCGACGTCAGACATCATACCTCCCCAAGAACCAGACCATCGGTTCTCTTAACCTCAACATCATAGTCACATCTGCATAAAGGGAGTTGTTTCTTGAACTCAATATATTGACCACGAAGCAAGCGTTCCTCTGAAGTTCAAGGTGCCAGTTTTCCAATCCATACACAATTGAAGGAAGAAGAAGTCCATATATCTATCCCTCATCACAGGTGCTCGCGGGGCATCATAATCGCCCGGAGTCTATCGAATCCCCCCATATCCTTCCCCTAGTATCCCTCGATTCTTTTCCTCATACCTCCTAGAAGTAAACAGACGCATAGCACATATCTGTACCTAAAGACTAATTATATTAGCATACGACTTCAATAACCAGAAGAAACAAGTGTGGGAAGCAAGTGTAAAGATATACATACCCAGTAAACCACCCTCCCCTCTATCCAGGTAGCCCACCATCAATATTGTCTGTTAATATTCCGGAGAGAGTACTTTAATCGAAGTCAAATCCAGCAGACATGAACTTCAAGCCCTGCTCAGAATCATCGTGGCAGCCGCGGAGGCCACGGACGGGGCTGGGCAAGAAGCTGACACGCTGGATCTGTCTGAGGCCAGGATAGTCGTCCATCCACGAACGGCTATCATCGGGTCCGACCAGCTCATCGACGTCGGCCTCGACGCCGTCGAGTCCGTCGTCCTTATCGTCAGTCTGGGCGCGGACGTGGAAGCCGTTAGAGGCGGATGTCTGATCGTTGACGTTCTCCTTACCGTCATGCTTGTTGCCGTTAGTGACCTTCTTTCCGTTGGTATTGGCCATAGGGCGCGCAAGCGGATCATGACGGATCGCATGGCGCTGAGAGCGCATGACACCCGCGTGAGTGGGGCCAGCGGCGGTGGTGGTAGTGGTACCGCCGGTAGTAGTAGAAGAAGGGGAAGACATGATGCCCTGCGAAAGCTGGGCAGTTGCATTCGTGCGAATAGGGGCGACGTCTGACAAGCGGCCAGGTGATACCTGGGTGCTAGCGTCAACCTTGCGGTTGTCGCGACGGGGCGTACCGACGTTGAGAGAGGTTGATGACATGATGATAGTAGTCGTCAAGTGGTACCTTTGGTGACTTGAGAGAGTAATAGTAAGGTGGATGTATGTGATTGGGGATGACTAAAAGTCTGTTGAGATATATATGTCTGACTTGTAATAAGACGACGAGCCTTCGTACTGTCCAATGTTGGATTGATTAGGTTGGCAGTGGAAGAGGCGTGCTGTGGGATATATCTCGGCTAGACACTGTCGTGTTATAGTGACGCGAGAGTGACTAGGTAAACAAACTATGGGGATAGGATAGCAGTGTAGGTATGTGTGCTATCGAATATCGAATTGAGTGGTGATTGTGAATGTGGATGAGTAGAAAGTTGATGTAAGTGATCAATAAGGTTGAGAGGATGTGAAGATTTCAAGAAGCGCGAACACTTGGATCAATGCTGGCGATTCTTGAAGGGTCAGAACCGAATATTTGGCGATCACAGTTAAGAAGTGAAGTTGCGGGGGAGAAATAAATAGAGAATAGGAAGTGGGTAGGATATGTGACAGTTCAAGACGGATGATTGTTGGCTGTTGCGTCCCTCGAAGTCATATATCTTAGAGAACGTGTGAGAATTCAACTTCCATGGGAAATTACGAGGTAGAGGAGGCAAACCTTTTAAGTTGTGGGTAATCCCATGAGGCAGAAAGTTGTCAGGTCTCGAGTTGAAATTTCTTACCTGCCAATGCTTACCGGGTGGTTAGGAAGCAACGAATATTTTGGTTGGATGAAAATGTAGAAACGGCAGCGACGATTGTTACTGCTATCACCACGTGGAAATATCCCCTAAACTTCAGTGATGTTTATGCCCAGGTGAGGTCTAAGCGTGCGCCAGTGAAAGTGAGCTGTACGCTAAACCCTACCGAGGAAGTACCTGAACGAATCATAGAAGGCTTCAATGGTGTTCATATGGATCAGGAAGGAGTGGCTGGTTGGAATCATTGTGATGACCTCTATAGCCACTATGTACAGCGGGGGGCGTTGTGGGTACCTTGCCCCTATTGACTTGTACATGAATGTACTCTCTGACTTGGGTAGGTCGCTGGGAAGGTCGCCAGCCGAGTCGGCGAAAGACAAAAATACGGCTCCTGTGGGAGTAACCCTCGGCGTCGTCTCACTGTCTTCTTAGTGTCAGAACCAGAGAAGAAGACGAGAGATCGTTTAGGGGGTTATTAGGCCTAATATCAGAGGCACCATAGCTGCCATCTTCTCTGGACGGTATAGTAATGAGCCACCGTTGTTTGGGCACTCAATCTCATCTGCTCTCTCGCCTTAGTACACGTATTATCGACGACGTTATGTCTGGACTTGTCACTTAGCATGGATCCATTGTTGACAAGACCTAGACTATAGAAATTAGTCTAATTATGTCACCCAAAAACTCAACTGGGACATACTTAAATCAAATTTATTCATCATTTAGAAGTTGCTCAGGAACCACGTACTTCTTAAGCAAAGCTTGTGTGATTGCTTCAGGCGTACCTATCTAGCGCACTCAAACTTAGGAAGCGGAGGACAGTCTTCTCGAAACCGGGGCCTCGATCGAGAATAGGAAAACGGGGTAACTCTTCGTCTCGCGTTCAAGTTCGATTTTGGCTTCCGAAGATTTCTTCGTATCTTCCTTTGCCGGTGAGACATCCTGCTTGGTCGAATTACCATCTTCAAGAACATCGCCTTTTACCTCGGTCTTCTGCTCCTTTTCGTCATTGCCATCTTTGCTGTCCTTCTTGGTTTCCTTGCTATCCTTCTCTTCATTGCGGACTACGTCAATGACATTTCCGTTTCCATCTACCTCCACTATGGTATCCGCGGTATCCAGCTGACCATCCTCAGTGTAGGTCCACATCTCGCGAATCTCTTTCCTCACTGCTCCCGTAATCCAGACAGCGAAGACGACGCCCGGGACAAGATATAACAGTGCCGGCTGCGCATGACGGTACACAATAAGCATGGCTAGAGTCACTATCATAGCGACGAGATACCCAACAATGGCGGCGTGGAAATAAGGCTTAGGGAAAGCTGATGCCTTCAGTGCGGGGGTAGCATCTGGGGAAAATATATTTCCCAGCTTCGTGCTCCAGAATCGATCACCCCATTGTCCCTGAGGGTTTACATAATCAGGCTTGATTACCATACGTTGAGTCTGCGTTTTGGTAACCAGCTGGCCTGAGGATTCGTCTTTCATCTCCAACTCAACGGGCACGAGCTTTCGTTGGCGGTGGTAATACATGTAATGATCGAAGCGTAGGCTCAACCCGACAAAGATACCAGGAAGAACGATATCACCCAAGCCAAGCATACTAGCTTTACCAGGGCCCCCTTCAAAAACAATTTTGATGGGAACATCAAGTTGGGTTGCCACTGTCACCATATATGGACTATGACTGAGCGTTAGTAGGGTATTATATGTGTGTAATGATGATATACTTACGTAAAAAAGACCATATAAATATCATAGAAGAAGAGTCCGAAAAGGACAGCAGTTCCAGTGGTAAACGTAGTCGGAGACATGATTACTATTCCAGCATACGAAAACGCGTAACCCATGATGTTAGATAGAAGGGTAGATTCCGTGTTGTAGTAGGTGATATTGGCTACAATAGCAAGGACGGCGCCGAAGATGTCGTTGAACTTGACTTTGACTTTCTCATTCACGATGCCGTGAATTGAGAGGCGAACGGTCCACTCCTCTACAAGTAAATGGCGGATATCCCAGAGTAAATTGTTCTTAGCATCAGAAAGACTCAATTCAGACCAGCGACCCGGAAATGGGGTCTTCTTCTTGTCGTCCCATAGCTTCTCTTCGCTGTCACTAGCCAAAGTATATTGGCCCACCCCCGGGTAGTTGACGTGGTACACCTTGCCATCCTTGGTGCGCCACACCGTGGGGAATATGAATCCAGTCAGGAAGTGTAGTCCATCAGCGAACAGCTTCCCCATACTTGCCAATGACATGATCATGAAGTAGACGCGAAGAATTTTGTTAAGGATGTCCGGGTCTTCAAGCCAATTTATCAGGTAGTAGAGACCTACAAGGACGACACCCGCCATAATGGGAAAGAGAATGGCATCGGAAGGTAGCATGCCCTGGACGGACTGGTCTTCTCTTTCCTGATCTCGATCTCGCTGTTCTTGCCCCTTCTTGCTTTTCTTCGGAGGGTTTGCAGAAGGAGGGCGGCGAAGGGATGCGTGAGACCCTATGTAGATGCATGCTAATGCAGTGAAGATGATGCGGCCTTCAAGCAGAAAATAGTCCTTATTACCCCATATGAAGGCCGGTAGAGTTGCGAGCTTCTCCGTAAAATTCAGACTCGCTACTGGCGAATCAGTCAAATTCGTAGCTGAAATTTCGCTCGCAGCGAGTAGTGAATCATTGGCAGCCATATCTTCTCTTCGCCCCAGGCGCAATTTTTAGGATGGGTGAGGAATGTTCTATTTAGTGTTGAGAAGTGAGGAGCTGAGCGCCCAAGCGCTACAGCAGTTGGAAGTGCTAATTCGAAATCCGAACTGTGTTTATGTAGTGACGATGCAGGTTAAATGAAGAATTTTGGATGGGTATGGGTTGTACGTCGATAAAAGAAGATCCTTATTACCAAGAATAAATTTTGGTACGTTGTATGAAAAAAAATTGTGGTGATATTCCTAATGATCGTTGAATGAGATTGACGATGGTAGCCTTTAAATATGCCTATAGCGTCCGCTAGAACTAAGGCGATAATTCACTGGAGACGCCCTGCAACTGTGTGCGCGCTTCTCATTTGAATCCAGATAAAACGCCGTATGATTTCAAATGAATGGGATATCTGTTGAATGAAAGATAAATAAATGAAGTGTCTACCACCTAATAGACAATGTTTGTGAAGAAGACAGACTGACGCAGAGGTCAACTCATTCGAGGTTCAGGGCTCTACTATCTAAATCTGGCTTATTCAAGGTACTAGGTACATAGGTACACCACTAAGCTGTGCTTACAAAAGATCCCGATAATGGCATACTCGGTTTATGAGATAGCCCCTCCAAAGCTTGAATTTATCTATCCATCAGAACTAGAACTAGAACTAGAGCTTCGAGATAGCTTCAATTACCTAGTAGTCAAATTTGTAGCTATCGCCCATCTCAAGTCTGATCTCAACCGCCAAAATGACGACCAACGTAGCTTTAGAAACCTCAATGGTACGCCTTTCCCTCTTTTCCCCCTCCCCTCCAATCCCCTTCCCTCCAACCATCCTTCCCTTCCCTTTCCTTCTCAACCATACTAACCCCCCTCTCCCTCCCCAGGGCACAATAACCCTCGAACTCTACACAACGCACGCCCCACGAACCTGCACCAACTTCCGCACCCTCGCCGCCCGCGGCTACTACGATTCCGTTATCTTCCACCGCATAATCCCGAACTTCATGGCGCAGACAGGCGACCCGACAGGGACCGGCCGCGGCGGCACCTCCATCTACGGCGACAAGTTCGCCGACGAGATCGCGCCCGACCTGCGACACACCGGCGCCGGCATCCTGAGCATGGCCAACGCGGGAAAGGACACCAACGGCTCGCAGTTTTTCCTGACGCTGGCTCCGACGCCTTGGCTCGACGGAAAGCACACCATTTTCGGGCGTGTGAAGAGTGGGATGAGCGTCTTGAAGCGGATGGGGATGGTGAAGACGGATGCGGATGATAGGCCGCTTGAGGAGGTTAAGATTATTAAGGCGAGGGTTCTTGATGATGAGGAAGTTGTATAATGGCCATATCTATAGGAAAACAGTAGTATTATGAAGCGGTGGGAATGGTTGTGTGCCTATCTAGGGATATAGATATGGTATGCATGCATGAATCGGCGTTCCGGTTTTCAAAGGCTCAATGATTTAGACAGAGATACCAAGTCACACAGCATCGTCAATTTTATCGTACAAGTTAAATCAAATCATGAGGCATCACGTTGGTATTGATTTGGGGTCTCTATGTATTGAATATGTGCAGCAGAACCCCTCTAAAGATACAGCTTAATGTGACACGCCGGTTTTCCCTACCGACGCAAGATGTAGAACACTCCAAACACCCCTTTCCTGTTGCTATTTGCCGTATAGCCCCGGAACCCCCTTTGAATGCAAGACCGCGGCCATTGTACAGATGCCTGAAGACGTACGGCCGGATAGAATTTTTAGACCCCAAACGATGACTTGATCAGTGTATGATATGACAATTCGCCACTAAAGACGAAGAGCATCGCAAGATCCCTAATTTCTCGACGTCAAAACGTCCCCTAATCATACAACTGGTGGAGAAGACAAAGTTCCCGAGCTCTCAGACTCGCGGTCGTCATCTCTACCGTTAGGAGTCGAATGTTTATTGCCGTTACTCTTAGACACTGGTGAAGAAAGTATCGGTTTAGAGACACCCAACTTCAGCTTCTTGGCCGGGCTCGGTACTTTCGTGACCTTCTTCTTGGGTGCAACTTCCACAGTAGAGCCCTCTGCATCGTCATCGTCTACTTTTTGCTCGACCACGAGCGAGGAGCCGGTCTTCACCTTCTCCTTCTTAGTGCCAGAAGCACCCTTATTCTTAAGAATGAGCTTCTTATTAGCCGCGTTCGCCGCCGTGGGCTTCAGCTTCTTCTTCTTGTGTGCATCGTTATCGGTCTCGTCATCATCATCTACATCATCATTATCTCTCTTCTTGTTGGGACTACTAGCTCGCGAGCTCGGATGTGGTGTACCCTTTTGACTAGAAGGAGGAGTTCCATCCATGCTTCCGTTCGCGTTATTACCGTTACTGATCTTCTGCGCGGCGGCACGGCTTGCGTTTCTGCCACTATTTCCAATACACGAACCCATGTGGTTGTTAAGTCGAGTGACCAAGATGCATCGCTTGCATTTGCTGCAGGTGGCCGACGGAAAGGAAAGCATATTCGGCGGTCGCGAAGCAGCACCTCCACCACCCGTTCCCCCTTCTGGTGTGGGTGAATCCGAGTTCTGCTCCAGCTTCTTCTCCATATCCTTCTTCTTCTTGCCCCTTCCTGGACCTTGTGCAACCCATGTCTGGCCATAGATGTCGTAACCGGGTTTGTCGATGTACGGATGCTTCTTGCAGTAGATTATGCTCGGGTCGGGTTTTCTTGCCCCTTTGCCGTCTGTGGGATATAATAATCGTGGGAGGTGACATCGCGGGCAGACAATGTCTGGTGTGGTGGCTAGCGGGTTCCCCTTCAATAGTACTTTTCCTTCGTCGTAGACAGCCGCATCTGTTTCAACCTTTACATCTGGTCGAGCGTCAGGGGCGGAGGAATCTGAGGTGTCGGCGGCCAACTTTTCGACTCGAATGGCTGCGGTCGCGGCACGGGCAATCTTTTCGTCTCGATGCGTCTTCATTAATAAGTCGTGAACGATGTTGTAGAGTAGATCGTCAAGCACGGCGTGCGCCTGCAAGATCACATGGTCAGCCTAACTTTTGAGGATTTGTAATAGCCAAGCTAGAATGATAAGTCATAAGTATCATTTAACGCGAACTTACAAGTTGGTCCATGCTGCCGGCATCATCAGAAGCTTTAATAACTCCAGCCTTGCCGGTATTGGATGAGGCCATGGCGAATGCTCCGTATGGCCGTTCGCGACGTGAGGATGGATTCTGGTGGTGGCGAGAAGGATGCAAAGAAAAGAAAGATCCCCCGGAAGCTGACAAATTATGGGAATCTCTAATTCGAAGGGAGATAATAAGAGATGATGGAAATTAGGTATCGAGAATATTAAAAGGAGGGAGAAGTTCAAAGTAAAGTCAAGTAAAGTAAAATGGAGGATCCACTCTCCCCAGAATACAAACCCCTAAAGTTTGGAGGTTTGTAGGTTCTGTAGGCGATTAGAGTTTTGTTGGATTCGCCGGTCTAAACTCGAATGTCTAAAGTTAGGAACAACCGTCAATTGCGAGTTGTTCTTTCCTATCGGCCTTAAGATGCACTGCACCGGGTGATGCTGACGGATCACGGTGCTTGGTGCAAAATTATTTGGAGGCTCGTTTTTTGAAATGTAATCCCCGTTTAGGCGCGGACGGGAAGGAAGATCAAGAAAAGGTCTCTTTTTAGATACCTAATATAAGTACTCATGCCGGCTACAATCACTTTCGCCTTGGTACTTTAAAAGGTGCCGCGTTATAACTAACAAAATAGGTAAAACTTATAAGCATATCCAAATATTACTTAATATAAACATTTTTAATAATAAACTTATATAAAATTTAAATATTTTTTATTAATTAAATATTATTAAATATTTTTATAAATTTATTAATATTTAATATTATTTA